>PVKU01007646.1:0-48489 GCA_004027475.1 Anoura caudifer | reverse complement strand
ATGTACCTGTTGTTTTGTATAGGACAGTACTAGATATAAGAGAAATGTTAAAAATATAGACCTCTTCAAGAATGATAATCTATCTGAGAAAACTGTACATTCATGGATTGACAATTGAGTGTAAGCTGCTAAAAGAAGTTATTCTGGGGACATAAATGTAACCTAAACTTTTTTAGGTGGGATTATTAGAGAATAAAAGTCTAATAAATAGATGATGCTTGGCCCTATGATACTGTTATGTTACCATATTCTCAATGAAACTATGAAGAATATAAACTATAATTTCCTGTTTACCAATGACTTTACAGTTCATGAGTCCAAAAAGTAACCTAGATGGGAAAACAAGAAACATTAGCAAAAATGTAATTTAATATCATAAAACCTGAGGACATACATAAATCATAAAGTGACATGAAGCAGAGCATAAATGTGTACTTACAGCCAGTCTTTCCAGAAAGCCAGCACAGCATGAGGAACAGTTAGCTTAGTGATGAAGAACATGGAATTTGGAATTGAGCTGCCACTGGTAGAATATTGGCTTTGCCATGGAAAACCTTGATAACTCTCTGTAAAATGAAGATAGACATAATATCAACCTCAGAGAGTTATGAAGATTAAATCAGACAATCCATGTAAAACACTCAACACACTCCCAGGTATATTATGAACACTCCTTAAAAGACTAGCTATTACAGAACAGGTCCCAGAGGCAAACTAGTATAATGTAAAGAGCAGAGTCCCAGCTTTTCCATGACTAGCTGTCTGAGCTTGTGGGGTCCCTTTATCTTTAGGATAGGAGCATCAGTTTGCATACCTACAAAGACAGAATAACAATATCTGCCTCACAGTAAAAACTTGAGTGGGAAACAGAGTAAGAACAAGTATGAAAATTGCTTTGTAAGATATAAACACATGTGGATTATTGTAACACTTTCTTTTTGCTCCCTTAAGAGATTGACTGCCCATATTTTTGTCTGCTTTGCTCATGGATGTATCTCCAGCACTTAGAACTGTGACTGGCACATGGTGGTCAATTAATATTGTTGAATGAATAAATAAATATCACATTTCTATAATTCTGAAGTTCATTTGGTTTGACCTTTTATCTCCCCAAAGTCAGTATAAATGAGGAATCTGAAGGCATAACAGTAGTCACCTACACTGTATTAGTTTTCTATTGCTATATAACAAATTACCACCAACTTAGTAGCTTAAAAATAACACCCATTTATGAGCTCATGGTTCTGCAGGGCAGAAGTCTTCAGTGACATGGCTGGGTCCTCTGCTCTGCATATCACAGAACTGAAACTAAGGCATCAGGCAGGCTCATTCTCTGGAGACTGGGGTGGGGAAAAATCTATGTCCAAGTTCATTCAGAATGTTGGCAGAATTCAGTTCTTTATTGTTGCAGAGCTAAGGTTCCCATGACTTTGCTAGCTGTCAGCTGACTGCTCTCAACATCTGGAGGCTGCCTACACAACGTTTTCATGTGGCCATGGCCCCTCCATAAGCAGTTCATAACATGGCAGTCACTGAATCCTTCAAGGGCAGTAGCGATTCTCTTGCACAGTGAAGCCTTCTCATGCTTCAAATCTGACTTCTCAGACTCATCCACTAAACAAAAACTTTCTACTAGAAAGGAAAACCTGCATAATCTCTCTTGTGCTATATGATGTAACATGATCAAAGGTGTGAGAGCTTATCAAATTCAGAGATTCCACCCACACTTAAAGGGGAGGGATCTATACAAGGGTATCATTGAGGGTGATTCTTGAAATTTTGCCCACTATACACACTATGTTGTACAAACAGGCATAGATTGGCATAATATAATGGTGAATTTTTAAAAAGCTGATGATAGAGCATATATCTAGGGTGATTCTTTATTTTTTTAATTAGTGTGTTTAAATGTGCAGAAGAGCATCTAACAGCCTATACACTAAGCAATTTATAGTGGTTATCCCTAGAGAGAGAGAATACCACAATAAGAACACACTGTCCTTACAATTAAAAATAATAGAAGAAAAAAAACCAAGAAACTGACCTTTCCATTTTATGTTTTTCATATTTTTAAAAGCAAATTTAAATTCTTGTTTCTCCTCCACTTTAATTCAGCTCACCAATAATGCAAGAGTCAAGTAAAATCATTTCTTCCCTGTTTAGGCATCTTTCTTCAAGAGTTTTACAGTCATTTCCTTACTAATCATCCCCAAGCTCTTACACCATACTTCTTTAGATTCTTTCCTTGAGGTTCACAAGGCTCTGTCTTGTTGGTCCCAAAGGCAACAGGAGCTTCTCAGCCCTCTGTAAACCACACTATTCTACACTATGGACTCAACACCATCATTTTTATTAAGTAAGATAGGCCTCTTACTTTTTTCTTTCCAAGGAAGGAAAATAAAACCTCAGAAAACCTCCCAGTTTAAAGAAAAACACTGTGCCATAGCCAGACATAATTGCACAAACCATGTTTGCAGCAGTAAAACGAATTAGCTGTATATTGTAGAGTAAGTTAAAAATCCAAGCAGTAGATGCACTGATATTTGGTTGTAAAATGCATGTGTCAAGAAGTCTTTGACAAGCAGCATTTCCACACTTAAATTGAACAGTAGATTGAAGCCTGAGAAAAAGCAAAGGATTAGAATGTATTTTGTTGTTGTCTCTTAAATCGTGTTACCTACTGGTAGTTCATTTTTTCCTATGGAAAAGCAATCCCTTGAATATAGAGCTTGTAAGCCAAGAAAACAAGCTCTAATTAAATCAATTATGTTGCATTATATTGTGTGAACAATGTGCATCCACAGAAATCTTTCTGTGAAAAAAAGTTAATGAAATATATTTATAATTCAAATATATATAAACATAGGCTACCTCATACATTGTCTGCATTTGTTCAAGAAAGTTCTGAACTCTGAATATAATGGATTCTTGGCTGGAGTGAGAGATTTCAAAGAGATTTTATAACATATTTACACTTGCTCCTGATTTCTAACAGCCTCTCAAATAAGCTAAAAACTCCAGAATTACTGGTGTTTTGTGCATCAGTACCAACTCTTACCCTGATTATCTACTCTTATTATTCAATAATCATTTTCTCATTGTGCCCTAGTATCACAACTTTTTCATGTGGCCATGACCCCTCCCTAAGCAGTTCATTAACTGCCCACAGAATACCTGATAGCTTCACATTTCTTGAAAACACCACAGCAACATCACATATAAATCAAAAGCAGTGTTAGCAAAGAAGAGCTGGCCACCTTGACTAACCTCCCTAGCTCCTTGCTAATGTTAGGAATAAGAAACATTTTTCAATGTGTTAGCAGTATGTGATTTTTGTTGCTCTTATTACCGCAATGCAGATTTTTTTTTAATTTAAAAATGAATGTTTCAACTTTTGGTCAAGATTGAGGCATAGGTAAACACACCTCCCCTCACATACAACTATAGCAAAAAAAAAAAAAATAGACTACAAAACAAATATATCAGAATTATCAGAAAATTGAGCTGTCTGAAAGTCCAACAACCAAAGATTTAAAGCCACATTCATCCAAATGGGTGGGAGGGGTGGAGACAAGAAAGAGCAGTCCTGCATTCACAAAGGCAGATAAAAAAAATGGGAGGGAGCTACTTCAGGTCAAGATGGTGGCACAGACAGACATAAGGTGGCATAGGTTCTCCCCTTCACACAACAACATCAAAATTGCAACTAATATATAGAACAACCATCACTGAGAACCATCAGAAATCCAGTTGAATAAAAATTTGACAACTACAGAATTAAAGAAACCACATCCATCCAGACAGGTAAAAGGGGCTCAGATGTGGAACAGGCTGGTCCCTCATGTGTGCTGGATAAAAATTCGGGAGGAATATGTCAGGAGCAAGGAGTCCCAGACCAACACCGGGCCCTCCAGAACAGGGTTCCAGTGCCAGGAAGACAGGTCCCAACAAAATCTGTCTTCAAAGACAAGTGGGGATTGAGTTGGTGGAAGAAACTTCTGGAGCCCCAAGCAGTTCCTCTTAAAGAATCCACACATGGACTCACCTACTCAGACTCACTCCTCTGAGCTCCAGCACTGGGGTAGCAGCTTGAAAAGCACCAGTGGTATACAGGGAGAAACTGAAGTGTCTGGATTCAAGGCTAGCAGAGACCACTGTCCCTTTTCTAAACACTCCCCCAACAGAGCTGGTAAGCTGATGCCATACATGAGACTCCATCAAGATAACTAACACTGTTTGATGCAACTTTGAGATCTCCAGAGACACTTGCCCCACCCAACTTATGGGCCCACCCAAGATGCTTTTCCATATGAATGGCTGGTCTTGTCTTATGCTTCAAGACTTCCTAAATCCTATCAAACAGGCAACAGCTGGCTTCTGTGAGCCCCAGGCATGGCACTAGCAGCAACCTGCCTAGATTCACAGCTTGCTTCACCTGGGAATCTCCAAGCCCAGCACAAATAGCAGCCATCTCAGATTGCTTTATAGTTCAGGATGCCCTGGGTAAAACATAAGTGGAGGCTGACCTTGGCCTGCACCACCTGGAAAACCCCAGGGCCAGCACACCCAGTGGACAGCTACAGACTATGTAGGAGCACCACCAATCTGCCCTTTCACAGCTGATCCTCCACTGAGGGTGGAGATTAGTGGTCAGTTGTCCCAGTCAGTCTTTGCAGCTGACTGGCCTAGGTAAATCCCTGCCATTGATCATTCAAAGGCAACCAAGGCTCAACTACAAGAGGAGGGTGTACTCAGTCCGCACAAAGGAATACCCAGCTTGGGTGATAGGGGAGACTGTGCCCCTGGACCCTAAAGGACACCTGCTACATTCGGTCATACTACCAAAACACAGAGTCAAAGCAGCTCTACCTGATTCATAGAAAAAACACAGGAGCCTGCAAAATGAAGAGACAAAGAAACATGACCCAAATGAAAGAACAGATCAAAACTCCAGAAAAAGACGTAAATGAAATGGAGATAAGCAATCTATCAGATGCAGAGTTCAAACCACTGGTTATAAGGATGCTAGGGAACTTATTGAGAACCTCAACAACACAAAAAAAGATTTCGTCAGAAACAAAGTATACACTAATTAAAATAAAGAACAACTGTAGTGTGGATGAAGCTGAGAATCAGCTCAATGATTTGAAACATAAAGAACCAAAAAAATCCATCAGAACAACTAGAAGAAAGAAGAATATACTATTCTAAAAAAAAACAAGGACAGTATAAACAGCCTTTAGGACAACTTTTGTACCACATGGGTGCCAGGAGAAGAGAAAGGTCAAGAAATTGAAAAATGTATCTGAAAAAATAGTGAAAGAAAACTTCCCTAATTTGGTGAAGTAAGTCCAGTAAGTACAGAGAGTCCCAAACAAGATGGGAGCAAAGAGGCCCACTCCAAGACACATCATAATTTTAAAATCTCAAAGGTTAAAGATAAAGAGAGAATTTTAAAAGCAGCAAGAGAAAAGCAGATAGTTACCTAGAAAGGAGTTCCCATAAGACTGTCAGCTGATTTCTCAAAAGAAACTTTACAGACAAGTAGGGACTGCCAAGAAATATTCAAAAAGTGATGAAAACCAAGGACCTACAACCTAGATTACTCTATCCAGCAAAGCTACCATATAGAATTGAAGGGCAGATGAAGTGCTTCCTAGACAAGGTAAAACTAAAGGAGTTCATCTTCACCAAGCCATTATTACATGAAATGCTAAAGGGAATTATATAAGAGAAAGAGGAAGACCAAAACAATGAACATTAAAATCACAATAAATTCACAACTATCAATAATTGAATCCAAATAACAAAAACAAGCAAAAGAAGAGAATCATAGATATGGAGATCATTTGGAGGGTTGGGGGAATGGGGAAAATGAGGGGAAAGGCACAGGAATTAAGAAGCACAAATTGGTAGGTACAAAATAGACAGGTATGTGTTAAGAATACTATAGGTAATGGAGTAGCCAAAGAATCTATATACCTGATCCATGGACATGAACTAAAGGGGAGATTGCTGGGAGGATTGGGGGTACTGGTTGGAGGGGAGCAAGGGGGAAAAAATTGGGACTACCATCTTATTGACTATGATAGCATAATCAATAAAGTATATTTTTAAAATAAATAAAATAAAAGCATTTTCTATAAAAAATTAAAAATTAATAAAAATGCATGTTTCATCTTCAGAAAAATCTCTTATCTAAAATTTTCAGAGAACCAAGAAAACATATATTATACCATACATCATCATGTGGAAGTGTTTTCAAAAGACAAAAGTGCTGTATAAGCTTTTTATAAATTATCAATATTCCTAGTGTTTACTTCTGAAATAGGTTGGGTGCTGAGCAAAGTTGACTTCTCTTGTTGTCTAGCTAGCTAATAGGTTAGGTCCAGTCTTCTGTCTAGTATGAATATGCTCACAAATATTTCCTTCAATGCTTAATTTATTATGAGGGATCAAGGAACTGGTTTGAATAACTGCATAATGTCCCTTCAGGGAATGTAATTATATAGTAAAAGTGGGTCACAAAGAAGTCAGAAGATATAACCATAAAAAGAAAATAAAGCAAACAACAGAATGAACTGTATGCTTCAATTATTAAAGTCTCATGTTAAATAAAAAATAATAGCAGCTGAGCTTCTTAAACAGCACAAAATCTGGATAATAAATGCCACTGAATTAAGATAATAGCTAATTATTATCTAGCTGCTTTTACCCTAAAAATCTGAAATATCAGTGGGTTATCACAAAAGACATTTATTTCTCAGTTAACGTTCAGGGAGAAATGGAGAGCAAGAACTCCATGCAGTCCTTCAGGGACCCAGGCTCTGTCTGGATCTGGGCTTTGTCATCAACTACTAGCTGTCAAAGTTGCCCTAAGGGTACATATCCTGTCAGGAGATGGAGCAAGAGAGGATTAGAACATCACATTCCACCTGCCTGAACTCAGTACTATAGTCCTTGCACCTAAATGCAAAGGAAGCTAGAAAACATGGTCTAACTATGTGCCAAAGCTGGAAGAAAATAGCTTGGTGAACTGTAAGCCAGTTTCAAACTACAAATGCCCTCTTAACTCCCATCCAAAGAAAAAAAGAAACATAAAAAAATGATATTCTCTTTTGGCAGGGCAATTATTCTGGCTTTTCCAAAAGTTCCAATTTTCCAAGTCACTCAAACCCCAATTCTTATTCTTCTATTGTAAGGCATATGTCCATTCATATAGCAATCAATAAAAGTATCATAAAATAGCCCCACCTGGTGTGGCTCAGTGGATTGAGTGCCCACCTGGGAAGCAAAGGGTCACTGGTTGGATTCCCACTGACGAGGGTGCATGCCTGGGTTCTGGGCCAGGTCCCCAGTTGGGGGCATACAAGAGGCAACCACACATCATGTTTCTCTCCCTCTCCTTCTCCCTCCCTCCCCATCTCTCTAAAAATAAATAAATAATTTTTTTTAAAAAAAAGAGGATCATAAAATATGGAAATAAAAGGCAGAGCAGAAAATATATGCAATTTAGTGCTCAGAAGTTTGTGGGCCAACTTAATTTGCAAATCCAGTCTGTCCTTCTGGAGAGGAGAAGAAGGGGTAGTTCACAATCCACAAACCAATTTGTGTTGTTTCTGCAACACTGCAAAAGTACGACTCATGAATATGCTAATAAAATTGCAATGAGAGTTTTGGCACTATTTCATCACCTCAACTAGATTAGAGAATAATAACACTATGAGTTTACATGACTTCAGAAACTGCTGTGGTAGTAGAAAAAAATTAAAACTGCAATGTTTATAATGTAATGAAAATTACAACCATGCTACAGTCAAATAATGATAATTATTTTACATGTAAGTAATAGTTTGCTGCACACACACAGTAATTCACTATTAAGGTTATGCACTGCTTTTGATGTTTCTGTATTCTGGTGTCAATGTAAGTAAAATAGGCACATGCCTACTTTCAAAGATAGAAAAGAGATAAAAATGGCAATATTGGGAGGAATATATAGTAAAGCAAGAATCTCCTTTAGAATCCTTTAGCACTTTTTTTTATCATTAATTAGGGATCTAAGAACAAAAAAGAACACAGAAAAATCTATTTTTACCTTTATATGCCAATTACCAATGTAATAGTCAAGTTATGTCCTGGGATTGTCCCATGAATTCAAGCCTATTTAAGAGTTCATAAATGCATCATTTTAAGTTAGTGACCTTATTCAACAGGTAGGAAATCATATAAAGGCCAAAAGATTGGAGATTAACTGAAAAGTCTTCAATGACTTCATTAAGTAGCCTAAGCCACAAAGATGTGTCTGAACATTTTTTCCAAATGGCATCCAGAGTTCCTAACTTGATAGTTCAGCTGAGCTGACCCCTCTGAAATATCAAAAATATACTTGACACCCAACTTTCCAGTGGGTGTTCTCATTAGGACTTACAAGAAGTAGAAGAAGATATGGGAAATTAAATCCATAGGCTTCAGGGTTTGGAATCTTCTTTGATCCTTAAGGGACAAGGATGCTGCTGGGCCTATAAACTCAGACAAAGCTGCTGATTTTTCTCATTGTGTTCACGGCCTCATTTTAAGAAAAGAAAATTGGAATTTTTTTTACATTTGTCTAATCAAGAAAAAAGACATATTTTTCCAGATTAGTGAGTAGTGACCTTCTTTGTTAGAGATATGTAAAGGCTGAATACTTTCATACACATTATCTCAAATAATATCATCTGTCCCTCAGTAAAAGGCTAGGCATTCACAAATTATATGGAAGATAATTATCCCAAAATGATTAAATCATAAGGCTTTTAATATAAATCTGCCATCCTTCTGGTGTGTCCATTCATTTTATAATTTTTTTTTTAATTGTGTCCAACTCTACTTAAACTTTCAGAGTATCCCTGACCTAGAATACCTTCACTTTAAGGGTGATTAGATACTGGTAAATAAAGTAAATGATTTTTCTTATAAATTTCATTGAAATCCAAGAAGAGGAAATAATTCACTCTAACTCTACATATATAGCACTTTACACATTTTGGCTTCTGTGTACTTATATTTGTGTGCATGTATATATGTGCACACAGAGACACACACAATCATAGGAGAAAAAGGAAACAGCCAAATTGAAAATTATCATTGTGTTAGTACGCATTGTGAATTCTGTGCTTACTTTGGTCCCAAACACATATGTGATTGCCTTTGGTGATGTGGTGTAATAAATAAGCTCTAGGTTGAGACTTGAGTTCTTGCTGTCTTTTTTTTTTTTAATGTGGTAAAGAATAACTCAGTAATGTCAAAAATCCCCTCCAGCTCTAAAATTCTGACTCTCTGCCTTTGCTTTGAAAACCTGGCCTCTGTGGCCATTACACATGTCCTCGGATTTATTTTGCATAGCTGTAAAACTATCTTATTGTGTCTATCACATAGGGATAGGGATAATCTAGGACCATATGTGTTCCTGTTACATTTGTCTATCTGAAATATTTGGGTAAATATTAGATTAATTCAAGAAGCCTATAATCTAGATAAAAAGACATTAGGAAGAAATAAAAAACATAGTACCAGAAAGGATGACTTCTATATAGATTTATTTTTCCTTACTCCTTTTTAGTCCTTTCCATAATCATTTTATTTGGACCAAAGCTTTCTGTAGCTTGATAACAAAAGTGACTTCAAGCATCATCCTGTACAGCAAAAGGCTGAGGGTTCAATCCCCAGTTGGGGCACATATGGGAAGCAGCCAATTATTGCTTCTCTCTCACATCAATGTTTCTCTCTCTCTCCCTTCCCTTCTCTAAAATTAATAAACATCCTCAGGTGAGGATAAAAAAATCATCTGAAGAAATAAAGATAGAAAATTTAAACTTCAAAATCTACTGAAGGTAAAAGAGTAGTCTGAAATGGAAAGCAGTGTAGAAAAGTTCAGGCATATAAAAAAGCAGGATTTTTTAAATTGACATGCCTACAAAGCAAACTAAAGGATTCATTAAAATGTCAAGAACTTTTAGTTCTCACTGGATCATAAATAAGTAGAAGGTATTTATTCTAATTAAGTAACACTTTCTGAAAAGCAGAGACTGTAAATGTAATTCGATATAGTATGCCCATCTAGAATATTTATACTATGGTATGGTGGTTAGACACTTTTGGTGTGATCCCTTTTGAGAATATAATGAAAACTATGGCACTTCTCTCTAGAAAAATACACAGGCATACAATTTTGCATATAAATTCAGGACGCTACTAGGCCATGGACCACAGGTTAATAATGCCTGATTTACAATGTTAGTACTGTTTATAAAGTACCATGCATGGCTCTTGGATCAGAAGAGTCTGAATTTGTAGGGTTATTTACATACATTTGCATTCTCCAGTTAATCTGTTCTACCTCTATGTCTGTAAGATAAATTATTTAGTCTAACTTACTACAAAATCAATATCAGTGACATGATGTAGATAAGATCTTTTAGCAGATTTTTAAGCCAATCAATTTAATCACATCTAATAACCAAGGCATAGCCAGGAATACCCTGGTTGTGATGAAAACTATAGCCCAATGGGCTTTCACATGGTGAAGCCAGGCACAACCTAACTTGGTATTTCCACAAAAATGACACAGCTCCTTCCTAATGTTGCCTGTACCCCAAGCAGCCCTAGAACGTGATCAAACTGCGGTTGGTAGTTTATTTACTAACCATCGAAGCTATTCTTTCATTATCTTCAGAATGTAATGGTTATTTTATGAAGACTCGTTAAATTTAATAAGATACAGCCACATTTATGGCTGCTCCATAACAGGAGTGGGATGTGGGGAACCTGTCTTCAAATGTCTCCTGCTTCTGTGGAGTGCCAAAAATGAAGTGTCAGCTATTGTACTGCACTCAGAGCAAGGTGCTTCAGAATTCAGAAGTCATTCCCAAGAGTCAAAATGGATTAGGATCATTATGCCTATTGTTCTTATTACAACCTGGCCTTATTTATAGTAACAGCAAACTCGTTGAAGGGGAACAAGGTTGTGAAAAAAGAACTTTGTGTGATACCATCATTTCATCTGCTTTTGGTTTCTCTGCCTTTCCCAGGGCTTCCAACAACAAAACACTGAGACAGAGCATTCAGAGGTTCACAACCTCTGTGGTCTGAAAAAGCCACTATGAGGGGGGCCCAGGGAAGAATTTGCCATTTTCATTGGAAAAGAAGTGGTTGTTACTAACTATGAAGACTTCGTACTTTGATTTGGATTTGCCACACTTTTCTTTATAGTAAGACACCAAATGCTTAAAACATATAGATATTTTAGTTAAGCCGTAAAACAGATATGGAAAGGAGCATATTAAGAGGTGCAATCTCTTTAAAAAGTGGATCAAATTGTTGAATTCAACAAATGAGATGTGTTTGTAAATAAACTTATGGCATAAAAAAGCAATAACAGCAAACTCATAGAATGTAATATTATTCAGCCATAAAAAAGAAGGAAATCCAACACTTTGAACAATGTGGATAGAACTTAAGGTCATTATGCTAAGTGAGATAAGTGAGATAGACAAAGATAAATAGTGTATGATCTTATTTATACGTAGAATCTAAAAAAGCCAAACTCTGAAGCAAATGGTGACTATAATTAACAATACTGCATTGTTTACTTGAAAGTGGCTGAGAGAAGAGTACATTTTAAAGGTTCTCACAGTAACAACAACAAAAAATGGAAATTATGTGAGGTGAAGGATGTGTTAACTAATCCTATTGTGGTAATCATTTCAGAATAAATACATGTATAAAATCATCACAATGTATATCTAAAATTTACACAATGTTATATGTCAATTATATCTCAACAAAGTTGGAAAAAACAAAACAGTGATAGTCATAGCAATAATAACATCAATAACAATAGGTTCCAATTGTTGTGTCCTAACTTTCCATCAGACATTATTGTGGCCACATCACATATTATCTCAATGTATTTATGCCATGTCATAGAGCCAGTAGATGCTACATTTCCACGTGCAATCTGGACCCTGCGTATAGTTTAAAGATTGTAAAATAGGACATGGTACATGGCTACAGTACAAAGCCCCATAGGAAAGGCAAAAATGTAGGGCTATATCCTAAATTAGAACAACAGAAAAATCTAAGAAGGGAATCCAGACCCATTCTTAGGGGTGAGTTCTACCTTGTAATTTTATGGTCAGATCTCACAGTTGAAGCATGTTGTCTTAGAGGCATTCAGCCTGCCAAGTGTGACCAAGAGTTGAAAAGTAGTGGCCAAGAACCACATAAGTAGCATCTGAATACATGGAATTTGGAGGTAGGATTTGCTGCCTCTGTGGTCCATCAGGATGGAGCTGAAATCTTTAGCTGTCAGCAGTGAGTGGGAGATCATAAATTTTATATGGCAGCTTTTATATTGAATTTTCCATTTTATCATATTCAATTTATAAGAATTGGATTCCATGTTAGAAACCATGATAATTCCAGATTCTGAGTGATAGGTACACTCATTACATTATCTTAATTTTGTCATTAATAAAGAAAAAAAGAAAATTCCCTGGGCCCTGAAATTGTTATTTGTCTGACTGACCTTGCTTGTCTTCTCTTAAATATTCTTTTTTTTTTTAATGCTGTCTCAGAGAGTGTCCAACTTTTCAGGCATTCAAAGAAGGGCAAAGCTATTTGGAAGGCAGAACAGGGAAATTCCATTACTCTCTGAGCCCAGATTCATTCCACTGAAAAATCTTCCACTGTGTATAATAAATATTAAGCATCTTGAAAATAGAAATGTATCTATTTTTATTTCTAAATATAATTCTAATTAATTCTAGATATAAGTTTATAAGAAGATTATCCCTACAATCCGTGTCATGCAAGTACCCCAGCAATCTGAATTTCAGAGGCCAGGCAGCAAAATAACCTGGATGAAGAAAGACTAGAGGAGAATATGTACTTTCCCTTCAAAAGATTTAGTCTCGTTTACATGGGGAAAGCAGGTTAATGAAACAAAATAGAAAATGAAATGAAACAAATAGAAAACAACACAGTACTGAGGTATAGAATCTGAATAACAAATTGTCCCAGTTGCTAGAAAAAGGAAAAGTACTTCTAAATAGGATATTTATTTGAAAATCTCTAGCTATTCCTAAATCACATTGAAAGTTACTTCTTGTCAGGATTTTGCTCTGGGGGATCCCTTATGAGATAATGTGATGTAATTTACAGTCTGCCAGTCAGTTTACTAGGAAAGAGGCTTCTATCTAGGAACTAGAGTCCCATAAGAAACTTTCTCACATATTTTTTTCTTCAGGAGCCATAAGGAATTCTTCAGTAAAGTGCTTTTCCAGAGCATGAATAGGCATGCTGTAATCTGCTCTTACATCTCACTTAGTTGCCAGAAAGTGGTTCCTCATTGAGGGGACCAGGGAGGCCACATTTACATTTGGTTGTGTTTACTCTTATACACACTATGGGGCAGTTTTAATTAAACACCACTGGTTTGTCATTATAAATAAGCATTGAGACACTTGTTAAAGCGTTATGTGAGGTAAGCACAAAAGTTCATTGTTTTTAGGCCCTCTCCTATCATGTCAAGTTATGTCAAACACAATAGCTACAAATTAAGGTAAGAAAGTGTCTGTAGTTTTAATATGTGTAATATGTTTCATGAAGGCAGCATGGCACAGCAGTTAAGTTTAGAGGCTGAGTTTGAGGACGAACACCTCTGTTAATCTTAGTCAAGTAAGTAACCTCTCTGAGCTTCAGTGTCTTATCTGCAAAATGGGGATCATAATAACAATACCTACTTCACAGGGTCATTGAGAGAATTATAGCAGATGATTTAAAGTATGTGAAGCTGTGTAAAATATGTTACACAATGTCTGGTACATAGTAAGCATCCAACAAATGACAAATATTATTAAAATTTGAGAGAAAAACTTAAAAATTATAATTCCAAAAGTTACTTTTACCATTCCAAGAAATGAACTAGAATCTCTAAGGAAACTATAAAGGTAAGGTAAGCTTTCTATGCTTATTTAGATGAAAGCGAGTTTATTTCTGTTTTAATGCAGTAATCTAATTAACTTTTGCCAATATGAAAATGACCTTGAATTGGTCTTGTGACCTCAAATGCTTCATGTTGTTGACTTCCAATAGGCTTTTTGGGATGGTCAGAAATAGTATCTGGTGAAATGTGCAAAAGGTCAAATTCATTTACTTTGTAATAAATAGCAAATATATTTTGCATTAGCTGCTTACAAATAAGAAGAAAAGCATAAATTCATTTGTCAAAGCAAGAAGGTAAGGTATTACATAAAGAATTTAGAATAAATTTTAAAAATCAAAAAAAGATCCAACATTGATTTTTTGGTCTCATGCCACTTATTTTATACCAAGAAGTGATTAAATTATTCATTTTTATAAACTAAAGAAATTGATTGCCAACTAACATTAAAATGAAGTAAAGATGAATCTAATTAAACAACACTGATTTATCATCATAAACATTCCTGTCTCAGGCAGAGAAATCACTGAGCTAGAGTGAAAGGGAAAAGATAAATGTTGCTTGTGAAATGTCAGAATTGTACAACTGTATGATTTCTAAAACTCTTTCTTGTTTTACAAATTTTTATGCTTCAAAAACCAAAACTCTAATGACATCTTTTACTTTATTCATGTACTTTAAGACTAATAATTCAAAAATAGCCTATTCTACCAACAGAACCACATTGGGAAGATTAGTTTCCAAAGAGAATCCCAACCATGAGTAATATTATATTATATTTAACCAAAATCAGCAAATAATGCAACCACATCTGTATTTTAACAAAATATTGGTCGGTCTTTGTGAGACTATCCTTATAGAAGGTTTCTTTCCATTCCTGTAACTCTAAGCTGAATTTCATTGGTATATAGCAATCATTATTACTCTTGTTACAGCAGAAGTAGCTGTATATTTTTATTTATATTAATCAATTTAATATCCATTTCCATTTCAAAAGGGCACTAAACGGAGGGCATGAAGCCATTCAAATATGTGTGCAGTCCAGAGTGTTTTTTTAAAATGAAGTCAAGTTCAAATAGCTGCCTGTCCAGCATCGCTAAGAAAGACTTGTAAAGCATCTCCTTTTTGAAAATATATCCAGCTTTTCCCTCTTTCTTGTACTAATTGTTAAGCTATTTAGTCAATATTTGGCTTCTGTGCAGTTGCCCACATTATGCAGATGCACTTTATGCCTGGAGTGATCACGTAGAGCCATCACTCCACCTTATATTCCTCTAAGTGTGAATGTTTACCTCTGCAGCAGTCTCAGTCAGTTATTATGTATATCAGTTATCAGTTACAAACTGATCATTCCAACCCCTCCGTTATTAATTTTTTTATTTGCACCTCAGATCATGCCCCATTTTTCAAGTGCTATGTCGGAGCCTAAATCATTTCTTTCTGCAAAATCTCAAGCCATAAAAGCCAACTATTTGTAGTACATTATCATTTGTAATATCCTAATTATTTTTACATAATCAATAACATCAAGTCCCTTTTCTTGGGCACTTTCTGTTTATTTACATTTTATTCTACACACGTCAGTTTCCATCAAGAGCAAAACCAATTTCCTTGTCCTGCATCTGCTCTCAAGACAACCTTAATTCACCATAAATCTATTTGTGTTCACTACCTAGTTAGACCCAGTTAGTTATGTTGCTATAATCTTGGGGCTAAACATGTCTTGCTCTGCAAAACAAAACCTAAGATAACTCAGAATGTTACCCAGATGATAACCGTGGTGATTGGAGGTAGCATTTTATTCCATTGTTGTTATTTTTTCAGAAGTCTCTGTTTATGATGTGATGCATTTGGGCCTGAGCACATTAGCTGCATTATTCATTGGGTACATTTGTCAGAACATGCATGTGTATAAAGAACTAATGATCCATGTTAAATTAATGGCGCTATAAAAAAGAAAAATACTCCATACAAGCAGCTATGTCAGAAACTACAGACTTTGATAAACCATAGAAAGGACCTAATCAGATGAAGCATTGGACTGTTCTATCTCTAAAATTACATTTCTAGAAATATACTTGTACACAATGTTGGTTTTATTAAAACAAATTAATTCAGTCATTAAGGAATCATAAGGCAAGTGTCTCATAAGTCAGGACCTCCAGTGTAACAAATTGATTAAATGACTGTGTAATAGTCTCTTTAAACAAATCTAGTGTAACAAGTTAATAGATCTGCTCAATTACCATGCTGAGGGGTGATGAGGATGTGGGCGACTCTCTCATTAAATCCAAGAGATTGTTTAGTTTTTTCCCCCTTTTCTCTCTATTTTTTCTGAAAGGGCTGTGTTTTGTTTTGGATATGAGATTTATTTTCGGGCCTCTGGAAATTGATTTTTTAATGGCAATTAAAAATAAAAACTAAATTTGATGCTGCTGACTTCTCCAGTGGATTTGTCAGCTGCGGTTTTGGATGGCACTCTCCCCACCCATCACCTCAAACGAAGGCATCGGCTGAAGGAATGGCTGAAGGGATACCGACACCACCACCCGCACTCAATCCCGGTAACGCAAAATAGAAAAGTCCCTGTGAGACTAAACTAGAGCTTTTTCTCTCTAGTTAAGCCAAAGTTATAGTAAAGCATTATAACCAGAGAAACGGGCTGCCCCGGGGAGAAGAGGAAGAAGGGCACCTACGTTTCTTCTGACCTGAGGGCGAAAGGAGACGTCGTTAACTATTTAGTTGTGGACTGATTTCAACAGAAAGTCTCCCTCCGCAACCACCGCCATCCTCACCCCTCAGGCTTCAACATTTGAAAGGTAAATTTGCCAGCAAGTCCCCGGCCTTCCTGGGCCTCCTTCATCCTTCTCAATCTTCCGACAAAGAGGATCTCACAAAATACTCCAGGTGGGGCAGGGCTCCCAGTTCGCCTAGGAAGGATTGAGAAGTGGCCTCGATTGGGGTAGAGTGGGGAAGAGGGAGGGAGTAAGAGGCGGGGAGAGAGAGAATAAACCTTTCATTGACATATCGCTGTGAAAGCTGAAATATTGGAACCGAAAGATGGAGGCCAGACACAGAGGAGCTCCGAAGCTCTCCCTCTCCCGACTCCAAAGCTGGCTCTGGGGTTAGGACAGAGCGGATAACTTCGAGCCTCTAGCCTTTTCGGAACTGTTGATGGCCATGACACCCTCTAGCCAAAGGCCCTGGGAGAAAAATCTATTACCCTACTGCCATTTTGTTAAGTGTTTGCTCCTGCGTGCGATGTGACCCTGCCACTTTATCTGTTGGTTTTTATTTTCTGAGTGCATGTTGCCCAATATGTTACTCTAATAGTTGCTATAATTCTTGAGCAATGGGGCTCGTATTTTACAGAGCTGAATTAAAAAGAATGCACTTTAATAAAAACCTGAGCAATACGCTAATGGCCTGACATTGATGTATTTGCATAGAGATGAATTATACAAGCCTGCTTGACACGACTTTTAATAAATGATTGAAGAGGTTATTATAGGGATGCACTTCGGTGTGTATTAACAGGTTATTTTAGTGCATCTGTAGCCAAAACTGGGAGCAATACAGTCCTGCATACAGTTGCAGGGTACTTTTTTGTCTCATATCTTGTGACACTTATCTGGACTGCTTCATCCCCATACTAAGGTTGCAAACTACATTTTATTAACCGTTAGTAACGTTCACTGAGAATGGAATCGGGGAAATAAAAAAAGAAATATGAAACCTCCCTCTCCCCCCAAATACTCCTACCCCCATTAGCCATCAAGGTAGTCAATAATGAGCGTCCGGCACAAGGAGCCCTCACTTCGGAAGTCAGGCAGGAAAGACGGCCGCTCTCCCGGGAACTGCTGGTGAGCAGAGACGCCGAGAAAACACCCAGTGAGAAACTGTCAGCGGATGTGGATGACTCAGGAAACAGTCCTCCCGGGTCTGCGAACACATGCCCCCGTGCTCACACGTGCCCAGAGTTCCGAGAGCTCGCTCTTTCGGCATCCAAGAGGATGTATTCAAATACCTGTTTGCATGTGCATCCTTTTGTCCTGTTTGACTTTCTTTACACCAGATGCAGTAATTAATACCTGGTAAAATATAAATAAAACACAAAAAGTTTATTTGTAACTGAAGGTGGCCTAACCTTCCCCCACCCTCCCCAGCCCCCGCCCCACTCCTTAGAAAGGCAGCCAAACGCGCTGTTTTCCGAGTTTCCGAGCGTGGGACAGGGACAGTGTGCGGCGGGCAGCGCCCAAGCTCTGCGCTCAGTGCGCAGCCACAGGGCCAGCCCTTCCATCCACACCCGGCAGCCTCCTCCGGGGTTGGGGGCCTGGGTGCCAACCTTTTCCTCGGGCGCGCAAAGAGAGTGGAGGCGGAAAGGTCCCCACCCAGAGTCTAGTGAGGGTGGGGAGAGAACAAAGGTCGGGTGGGGAGCGCGTAAGACACGAGGGACTGCGGCACTCCCTCGCCGCCCTCCTTCGGGCAGCCTCACCTCGCCCTTCAGCTAAGGGTACTTGCTATCCCGAGCACTGTTTGCGCTGGGCCGGGGTCCTGTCCCCCGGCGCCTCGCCAGCGTGCGGGGGTCCCCGCAGAGAGACACCCGCAGCGCGACACACGCCGCCTCGGCTTCTCAGCCTCTGCCCGAACAGATGTTTTTGTCCCTAGTGGAGATCAGTAACTGATGTTCAGGACAGCTGGTGGACGGCGCTGGCAACCTGTATCTGTTCTGGAACATACCTGAAGGGCGCTTCGGAGGAAGGGGGAGAGGTGGGACCGAGAGATAGAATCAGGTGTGTGAGGCTGTGTGTGAATACAAGTACACACGTGAACACACACTTCTCTAAACATATCATTTAATCCCTTTTTTGTAATCGTCATGTTCGGCATAGCTGTGTTTGCTTTTACGGTGCATCGTAATAACCAAGCAAGGGAAAGAGTAGACGGAAAACTACCCCGCGGAAGTGAGCGCAGTGGCTCGGCGGACAGGTGCCAAGGAGCTCAGAGAAGAGGACCCATCCTTGTCTACGAATTAGGAGACCGCGAGCCGGCCTCCACTGACTGTAATGCAGCTCTGCGACCGGGGAGACCCCACAGAATACACCTTCCCAGCGGCGGGCAGAGGCCAAGGCGCAGCACGCTGGCCACGTCAGAGTCGCAAATTATCCTCCAGCCAAGGGACAAAATGGTGATGCCCTGGTGCTGGCCAACCGGAGCGCGCGTGGGAGTCGGAGGCCCCGCCCGGCCTCCAGGGGGCGCGCCGGACCTCGGTGGGCGCAGCCCGGGTCTGGAGCCCCAGCGCCAGAGCAGCCGGACCCAGCTTCAGGGGGTCGGGCCCGGGCTGCAATGGCCGCACGGTCAACCGCGGGACTCCGAGGCTCAGTCTGTGACCTCGAAGCGCAGGCTACAACTCGGGGAGGTGGTGAGGGAACGCGGAGCGGGCTATGCTCGACTCTGCCCTGGACACTCGGGTTTCATTCATTCCTCAGAGAAAACGCGCCGTCACTTCCCATCAGGGTTGGCTGACAGCTTTGGAGGCCTCGCATCGAGGGGCGATGGGAGGGGCTTCTGGCGCCCTCAGCTTTCTAGGAGGGATGCAGTCCTAGGGTAGGGGAGCCCGCCTGACCCCGCCCCAGCCGCAGCAGCGAATGGAGCACACTGGCCCCCACCGGGCTTGTGCCCGACTAGCGGGGCAGAGGCCGCGGCGCCTGCCATAGGCCTGGAGTCTGGGGATGGAACTGGTCTCAAGAGAGAGAGAAGTGGGGCCAAGGTGTGGTGACCAGCGTCCTGAATCCTAAACAGACTTCGTTGGCTGGACCCAATATGGAAATTTGCCAAAAAGCAGAACCAGGACCAGAGAAGAAAATAGGGTGCTCGTCACTTCCGAACTCTCGAATTTCCTTGTCATCCCTTAAAGAAAATGGAGAACGTCGTAGGGAAAGTATGATGGTGTGTGGAGATGAGTTTCTTGAGCCTCGCTGTCCAGTGACAGGATTTTAGCTCAATCCAAACCGTGGAAGGGTCGCACAGGAGAGAACACTAAAGGAGGGGTCTATAAGGGCAGCTGAACAGCCCTTTCCCCGCTCTAGAGGGACCTTCTGTTCCTCTGTGGGAGGGCGCGCTCCCTGGGCAGGTGCCACGTGAGAGATAGGTGTCCGCAGAGGCGCCGCCCTGTGGGCTTAAAGCTAAGCTGTCAATAAGCTAGAAAAGCAAACCGATTCTATGGCTTCTAACGACTTCAGTCCCGGCCTCATCCACGCAGCGAGTATCACCTTGAAACTCACTCTATCAGACAACACTCTTGGCCTCCCTTCCCCATGTGCAGCCCTAGAGCCCAGGACTGAGGCCCGCTAGAGAGAGGAGAGAGGATCCAGCCTGAGCCTGTATGTGGGATTCTTCTGTGACGGAGCAAATGATTTGACTCCGGCAAACAGAGTTTTTGACTCTTCTTCCCATTTAATCAAGATGAATTCCAGTTTGCCGCATTGACCTTTGTGATTCAAAAACACCTTCAGTCCCCCCAAATCCACATCTTTTCTTTCCAGGACCTTTTTAAACCGGGAGGACCTCTGAGAGTGACCCCACCTTCAGGCCCTGCAGGGAGTCCCCTCTCTTCTCACTTGGGCCGAAATTTCTGGAAGGCCGAAGCCAGGCGCAGCCTCTCCAGACATTCAGGAGATCATTTCAGCACTGCCTGTACGTGGAATCGCAGTGTACATTCCGAACTTCGCCCCTAGGAACAGTTGTCCCCGTTCAGGAAATCTTTCCGCATCACATGCGAGCCGTCTCACCCAGAACAGGCCGAGTTCCCTCATTCTCTGCTCTTATGCAGGGGAGCTCTTTAAAGAGATCCGCCTTTGTGCCAGTATTACAGGAGACACCACCTCTGGGAAACAGCCCCTTGAAAGGGAAGCGAGTTTTCTGCCCAGCTGCATAAGACCAGGTAAAATAAGAGAGCTCGGATTTTGGCTGTGGAACTGAGATCCGCGTGGACCACCACAACACTCCCGGGTAAAGGACACCCCGATTTTGAGGGAGCGAAGGCACAACACACGGCTGCCCTGGCCGCTAAGGGACAGTGGGGTAGCTGTTGCTGTACGAAATAAAAGGAGTTGAAAAATGAAGCCTTGACAAGTGGAAGACAAGTGTACTCTTTGGGGAAGGGGAGGTATTGCTAGTTTTATCATCTCATTTAAGAGGACTGAGGTCCTTTATTCATTCCTCCTGCCTTCTTGGACCCTCGATTTCCTCATAACCCTCTCTCTGGGGGTGGGGGTGGGGTGACATGTTTTTGAAACCTTGTTGGAAATAGAAGAGGTCATTAACAGTTGCCTTTTACAGAGACTAATTGGGAAGAGAAAATAAACACCAGGAACTTTTTCCTGTTCTAGGGGCAAGGAAAGGGAGTGGACTAAAGAATATAGATTAAACCTTGGCCAACAGGTAAAGGGGAAGTTGACTCCAGCCCCACCACTACCTACCTGCTACAATTTCTGTGGCAGGCTTCTCAGACCTCACACAGCCTCCAACAATCAGTTCACCACCAAGGGTCACTGAAGATGCACAGGTCTCTCCATAATGCATCCAAATTTTTTAGGAACTGAGAGTAGCATGAGACAGACATGGAGGGTGGGTAAGGGAAATGCTTCCAATTCTTAGAGATAGAATCCTATAACAGCAGGAAACCCCATTAAAACATGTAGCAGTTAGCTGTATTAATTTATATCATCCCAAATTTTTGTCCCAAGGAAAACATTGCTGGAAATCTAAGTTCCATATTGAAGACTCTGTAATGGGATCAGTGAAAGAGACATGAATCTCAGCTGCAATGAGTATTTTAAATAGCCAATAAGTCCTCCTCTTACTTATTTATTGCTTTATGCATAATTATAACTCATGTGCCTTGGAGAGGCGTTACTACAAATGATGATTACTACACATTAGTACAAATGATTATACTGAAGATTTTATTTAAAAATATGTTGTGAGGTGATATATGAATATATTATAAACCTTTGCTTGATCTTCCATTTTACCCAGAGAAAATCTTTACATTGAATTCACCCATTTGCTACTTAAGCTGTGCATAGTTATTTTTACAGGAATTTATCAGATGTTTACATATATACTCAGAATTAGAAGAGACTCCTTATAGCTTCTAGATCATTTCTCTGCCTCCAAGCTTGGAAAAGGGAACAAGTTGCACTAAAGGCTTGTCTTTCTTTAAAACCTTCATGATAATGCAATTTATTGTACAGTGTGTGTGTGTGTGTGTGCACGTGCGTGCATGCACATGTGTATGCACTTTAAAGAAATATTCATTGAATAACCTCTATGTACCAGACACTGTGCAATGTCCTGGGGATGCAACAGTAAACAAGGAGCATATAGTCCTGTGCCCTCGCAGTTTGACCATTTTGGGTTTTGGATGCAGCTCTGTCCAAACTGTCACCCACCCTGGCCTTTAAACTGTCTCTAGGCCACTGTACTAAAAGGAGAAGAGTGGGAAGAGAAGGAAGGAGAGGGAGGCAGGAGTGAGGGAAGGAGGCAGGCAGGCAAGCAGACTGTCCACCTGGAAACCATCATTATCCTTCCAAGTAGAGCATGGATCCCTGGCTGACAGCGTCACCTTCAGTATGCTGAAAGTGAGGTCCCTTGAAGTCATCAACCTCTGCCTTCCTCTCTGTCTTATGGAGATTAATGACAGTGTGCTGATTTCATGTTTCCATTTGAAGTCCCTTTTCTCTTCTTAATCAACTTTATCAGAATACCTATGCAGGCAGTGGTATTGCTTCTTACACCAGAGGTAATGAAGCCCAAATCTTCAACTATATTTGCTGTTTTTACTGATTCCGTGGTGCACTGTCTTCTCTCTTTGCTTCTGCTGTATGATGAGGAGTGTGCAAAAGTTAAGTAGACAAGCCAGGTAGAGAAGCCTTCTTCCCACCAACTTCAGTTGGCAAGTATGTAATGCCCAAGCTCACACTGGAAGGAGCAAGGTCTATAGGAGCTTTCCTCTTAATCAAGAATGAGCTCTCCTGACTTTTTTTGTTGTTGTTAGGAGTTTGCTGCCTCCCTTTCTTCCTTCATCCCAAACAGTCAATAGCAGTTCCATCACATATCACTCACTGCTTCTCTCTCCTGACTACTTGCTCCTTGACTCTCTTGGAAACAGAGTCATGTTCCTATTTATCAAAGGAAAGATAAAGGGCGAAATTCTAAACCCCCAGTCCTAACTCTAAATCCAGGATTTCTTCACTTCTTTGTACCTTTTTTCTTTCTCTGGGCTTTTCTCCCTCAGCTTTCCCAGCATTCAACCAGCTAACGTTGGAAGTGTATCTGTGGCCATGTTCTATGGGGACGTAAATAATACTATCCTGGGAAGCCAGATCCAGGTTCCTTCCATTTCTGAAATTTCTCATGGGAGAAAAACAGTATGACATGCTTAGCCAAACTATACATCCATAGTACAGGATACAATCATCACCTCACACATTGGTGTGCCACTTTATATTTTATAAAGTCCTTTTGCTTTTGAGTCTCACAACAACTTTGTGAGGCAGGAATTATTATTAAGATAATTTTATAGATAAGGAAATGAAAGATTATCCAAGTTAAGTTACTTGCCCAAGTTACCAGCAAGAAATGGAAACCAGCTCTAGAATGCAAGTTTTCTGACCCTAATGAAGTTAACCAGTGCTCCTTTCATACTACTTGGGATCATCCTGTTATCATTTTCAAGTGACTAAGTAATCATGAAAAATGCCTTCCTCAGAGTCTTTACCCCCAATGCACTGCTCTTTATCCAGAGGACAAAAGTAAGGTGTTAGATACTGTATTGGTTGTCTATGCTATGTAACAAATTACCCTGAATGTAATGGCTTAAAACAAACACTGATTATCTCACACAGTTGCTGTGGATCAGGAAGCCTGGAGAGTTGGAAACCTGAGTAATTCTGCCTCTGGGCCTCTCAAGGTTTCAGTCAAGATGTCGGCCAGGCCTCTAGCCATGTGAAGGATTGCAGAGTTGACTTACACTCCTTGCAAATTAGGACTGATTGTTGGCAGAGGCCTTGATTTCTCACCAAACGGACCTACATCCCTATAAGGCTGCTTCAGTGCCCTCATAGCATGCAGCTGACTTCCCCCACACTGAGCGATCCAAGAGAGCTAGCAAGGAGAAAGCCACATTGCCTTTTATGACCCAATCACGCACCATCCCCTCTAATGGATACATGTAATGAACTCACTAAATATAGCCACATTCAAGAAGAGGGGTATTAAGCTCCATCTTTTAAACGAATATCAAAGACTTTTTGGAAACATTTGAAAACTACCACAAGTAGTTAAGCATTAAGTTTCATATAAAAGAAAGTATTCTCAAGGAATTTAATTATCCCAAAAACCCTATGAAATAGGTACAATTATCATCTTTATTTTACAGATGAGAAGATGAGGCACAGAGAAGTGGAGTCATTTGTCCAAAATCACATAGCCAGTCAGTGATAGATCAAATAATCTGGCTCCACAGTCCTGCTTTCCAATGCTATAAGATGTCCTGATTGTAGCAAAGACAAAATATTTCTCAAATCTACTTATTCAGTTGGAACTTTTCAGTTTTGGAAGAAAATTATACCAGTCATTACAGACCAAGGAAATGGCACAGAGAGGGAAGAAGAGAAACCCAGGGAGGAGAAAAGTTTACAAAATTCTTTTCAAGAGCTGAGCCACTGTTTCATACACAAGGGTCAAAGCTATTGATGATGACTAGTAGAATTACTAAACACCATGGACCCACATATGGGGCTCAGATTGGAGGCATGAAAACTTATTGGATGCCCTTGAAGGTGATTAGACCATCTGATAACAACTAAGTTAATGAATTTTCAGCAACCTTGCCTTTCCGTGGTCTGTACAGATTGGTCCCAAATAACTTATTGATGACTGATAGTTTTTCATAACTTATGTACCTCCCAAAATAAAACTATATTATAGAACTGTGCTAGTTTTCCTCCTCAATTTGATATATTTATCTCCATTGTAATAACTAAATATGTAGCATAATTATAACTTGACATTTCTTTTGGCTTTGCCAAGGTAGGCACAGGCAATAGCATTAGATGGGGGAAGGCTCCTCTATAACAATAATGTGTACCTATATAAATCATGTGTAAAAACTCTTTCTTTCCCTAGAACGAGGGAGGGATCCATCTTTGAATATATCTTCCTCCCAACTAGCCGTGGTCATGCAAAGTGTGCTAAAATAGAAGCTCTGGATGAGGCTTGTACTTCAGAATTCTGGTCAGGCTCCAGAGATATTAAATCAACAGAAATACAATTTCACTTATATGTCAAACATTTAAAAATGAAATAAACAAACAAGCAAAACAGAAACAAACACAGATACAGAGAACAAATTGATTGTTGCTAGACTGATGGGGACAATGGGAGTTGAAGAGATAGATGAAAAGGTAAAATGTATTAAGAAGTTCAAATTGCTGTAATAAAAATAGTCATGGAGATGTGAAGTACAACACAGAGACTATAGTCAATAATATTGTAATAACTATGTTATGGTGTCACATGGGTACCAGATTTATCAGGTATATCACTTTGTAAGGTATATAAATATCTAACTACTATGTTGTACAGATGAAACTAATCTAATATTGTATGTCAACTCAATTTTAAAATAACTTTTAGAATAAATAACACTACAAAGATGGTATGATCTACTTTTAAAATCTTTAAGTATGATATTCCATGGAAATGTCTGGTTGAGGTAGAGAACACATGATGCATATCTAGACATTTCATCTTGGGGTTATGGATCTATTGGACCAACATGGAAGACAAGAGTGAACTGAAGCTCTCAGTTAAACTTGCAGTCAATCCATGGAAGGCTGAAGGCTAAAATTCAGGAAAATATGCCATTTCTTTGGTCATCTCGCTCACATCATCACTCCACTTTCCAGTCAAGCTTTACATTTATATGGGGGGAGGCTATATTATTGCTTTCTGCAGATCTTAAGAAGGGCTACAGGGAGGATGTATTTCTATGTTAAGATTGCAGTGTAAATACTAGAGAACAAGATGCACAATTTCTTGTCAAAAAAAGGAAATGTACTGAGAAATTGGCCTTTCAAAAAAAGTCACACTGTGGAGGGAAGGAGTACTTTTTTGGAGTAGTTAGTTGTGTGTGCATTAAGAAGGATGAAATCTAGTGCAGAGAAAGCTATTCAGATTAGCCTAAAATAGAGCTTATAGATGAAATCTACAACTTCTGTTGTTATTATACGATCCTATTGTCAGTGACTACAAAATAAGTCACAGTGCTTTTAAGCTATTAGTTCTAGGAGCTCCCAAGCAAAATTTCACCTTTCTTGTGTGTGTGCATGTCCCTCCCAGATGATGACCACCTTAAAGGACAGGCCAGTGTGAATCTACCCAAGTTGGTGCTGGTTTAATAACATTCTCATATACATGATATCAGACTCTAAATGGTTTCAAATGCACCTTCAGATTCCATTGCCTAGTATAGTATTTTCCAGAAGAGCTAGCCTTGAGTCCAAACTGTCTACACACTGAGCTATGATGAAATGCACATTTCTCCTCTTTCCACAGAAGAATGAGTAATTTTCAGTTGCTCCTCTTCCCATTGTCTCCCCATAAAGGGAATGTAGATTATAGAGTTTACAAGCTTGGAAAAATGTTCAATAAACCACAGCTTCTGGGAAAGGAGTATAGCTTTAAGTTTCAGGATCCTCTGAATGCCAACCAAAGAAAAGGTTAACTACTGATTAGAACTGAGCTTGGACTGTGGGGTCTGGGAAGACAACAGAGTAGGAAGCTGCACATTGTGAATGCTGCTGGGCCATCCAACACACACACACACACACACACACACACACACACCCCTTTCCTTTTATTCTATAGTCCTAGCCCAACCTCCTTTTTAGGAAAGATACACACACGCAGTAAAACAAAAATTAAAAATTAAAAAACAAGCATTTTTACCCTTCCTTCACCATACACACACACACACACACACACACAAATCTTGTTTATTTTCCATGTTGATATTTTGCTGCCTATAAATGTTTTTTAAAATAATGGTTGAGTGGGTGGGGGGGTGTGGTTGGAATGGGTAAAGGTGGTCAAAAGGTACAAAATATCTGGGGATGTCTTGTATAGGATTGCCACTATAGTTAACAATACTGAACATATATTAGAGAGTTCCTAAGAGAGTAGATCTTTAAGTTCTCATTATAAAGAAAAAGTTATAGCTGTTAACTAAACTTATTGTGATAATCATTTTACAATACATACACATAAAATATCAAATCATTACGCTGTACATCTTGAACTCATACAATGTTATATCAATTATATTTTAAAACTGGAAAAAAATTAAAATGAAAGCAGTAGTCCATCAGGTCATTTGCTGTTATTTTTTGTTTTAAAATTATGACCCCTTTAGCTGTAAATACTGGCTGACAGCCTTAATCAGATGCTTATGGCTGGTTAATGCCATAAAATTTTTGAGCCAAAATGAAAAATGATTTTAACTTTCCCTTGCTTGAGCTACATAGAATGTTTCCTCAGTTTCCCCACCATGCTAACTCTTGTGAAAAACATCCTACAGAACTAAACCAAACCAACCAGGATAAAGAGACATCTAAGTAAAGTATTCCCCACCCACTTCTCCCTCACTCCCAGTTTTATGGGGCCAGCTGCCACTGGTGGCCACCTGGAATCCTGGGTGGAAGTAAATTAACTGGAAACCCCAAGTCACTGCTACAGTCAACTGGAAAAAAGGAGTGAATGCCAGTGCAGTATGGTCCCAGAGCCCAGCTCAGGCTGCTGCCCACACAACTCAGAGCACTTCAGTGCCCAGCCTGGCAGTCATGCAGACCCTGTCTGCCCTCTGCATACTGGCCTGCGGGGTGGAGGCCAGGCCACCAGCGTTTACATTTCTCAGATATGTATCTAAATATAAAGGTGAACAGTTCAGAGGGAATGTTTACTAAAGGAATCAGAAGAGATGTTTTTGCACATTTCTAACTTGAAATAAATACTCTAACTTTATTTACTTGAGAAAAAGCTTTAATCTCAGTTCCAAGTTTTCTATGAATGACACTACTATATTACTGCTAACAACAACAATAATTATAGTAATAATAGTTATTATTCCAAAAGTAGCATTCCTAACTACATTGTGAATTTTTCACAATTACATTGTGAAATTTTTTTAAAAAAGTTGTTTGGTTTTTCAAAGCAGAAGAAAAGTGGGTGCAAGTTAATGAAGTAGATGAAAGACTTCCATTTTTTGCAAATTAATAAAATTAAAGTGAAGTATTAGGCTGGTAAACTTGCTGTTTCCCACATTCTTTCATATAGGGAGAGAGGAGGACAGGGAGAGAGGAGAAGAAAGGAGGAATAAAGGAAGGAAGAAAGGAAGGAAAGAAGGAAGGGAGGAAGTTAGTTCTTAATGTTCACAGCTAAGATTTAAATTACATCACCGCAGCACACCAAAGCCTCTTTTGAAATAGCCTCTCTATAGGACACAGACCTTAGTCTTGCTAAGAACACAGAATTTCAAAGTTTGGCATTTATTGGGAACTTTACAGGTAAACTAGAGAACAGAAATAAGAAAGATTTGCACCCTTTCTTTCCACTAAACAATGCCTTCAGGAATATATTTTACAATAATTTCCTTCAGGCAGTTTCATTCTCAGTTTTCATGATTTTATTCCCAGTTTTTACAATGTTTTTTTTTTTTTTTGAAATTATTTTCAAGCTGAACAAAACAGGTCCACACTTTACTGAACACTAGCCTGAAGAATCCACTGAGTTCTACTGATTTTTCAGTCTTTGAACACAAGATCACTAACCTGAAACACTAAGAAAGTAACTATATTTCATTGAGCTTAAAATTGAGGGTCTAAAAACTAAAGGATCCCAAGACAATGATACTTCCCTCAACCTGGGATTCCTAGTTCGTCTCCGTGTCTCTCTTCTCTCTCTCTCTCTCTTCTCTCTCTCTCTCATGCAAATTTATTTGTAGAAGCCTTTGCATTGCTTCCTTCCTACAGCTTTCATATTAGTTAGAAGCAGCTTTCTTTAAATTCATCATTTTTAATTGTAATGGTTAGCAAAAGCAGAGTTCCTGCCTTTCCAACTTCTGCATTCTTGCAAGCTATAGTGCGGGCAAAATGTTAACATCAAACAGCAGTTGCTACTGGGTCATCAAGCTTCATTGCCTCCTCTAAGGTAAGAGATCTAGGCTTTGCCTGAGGAGCTACCTTGGATATATGGAAATGAGGTCTTCCCAAAACTCCCTAAGGACTTCCTTGCAAAAGAAAAAGCCATCAGGAAAAAATTAGACAACACAGACATCAGATCAGCCTTTGAGACAAATTTCTCCAAGAAGCCCTATGAGTCAGTCTGCATTTCCTATATCTTCCCAATCCAAGAGAATGAGAGATATGATGCCACTCTTTAATAATAATGAAATAATAATAATAATGCAACTATTTTTACCAAAAAAAAGTGTAAGATTTTTGTAGTCTTGACTTTTAATTGAGATCTCTGATGAGATCAGATGATCTGTACCCTTTCATTCAAGGCAACAGACGTCTTCGAACTTTTTTTTTTTTTAATTTGATTTATCCTTTGAAACAAAGTGCATTACATTTAACTGGTCTTGCAAGGGCAGGGGGCCGGGGGTCTTTTCTCTTTACAAACCAAATTCCTTATATAAATTAATAAAAGTTAAAGATGCTAATATACCACCGTTATTAGCTTAAAAAAGAAAACAATTTACAGTCTGTAGTGTTCTTATGATACAAAACACTTCAAATTCAATTATAGCAACTAAATGGATTTTTATATTTCTGACCCAGAGCAGTTGTAACGATTCCCACCATCTACTTTAACACACATTTTTATCAGAAAGGAGTTAAATTAAATACAAGCTATGTTGCCCCTCCCTTCCCAATACTTTCTTTAAATCACTAATAAATAGCAACAAATGACTGTGCAATTTCAGAGATGAACCAAGAGGCAGGTCTGGGGCCTTTCCTAGTACCACGTCTTCTACTTCAAATCCTGGAGGCAAGAGGCTGGAGGAGGGCGGGGGACCAGGGGTGGTCGGGAAAATAGAGAAGGGATGAGGGGGAATTGAGATACTACAAACCCAAACCCGGCAGAGTAGCTGGAGAGGGAAGCTGAGGATATTCTTTTCTTTGCTTCTCCAGTGACTTTCAAAATAAAAGGGGAACATGTGGTTTGAACAGCTCTTAAAAGAGATAGAGAGAAGGATGTCCATCTTTTTATACCAAATTCAAAAAAAGCGTTTTACGTTTTAAATATTAACAATAAAGTAATTTCTAGTCAGTGTGACTCACGATTTATTTACAAGGGCCTTCAACAGGTTACTTTAATCCGCACAGCAGTTTGTAGGGGAGAGAGAAACGTCCCTCTTCCCAGCTGAGGCAGCTGCCCGCGCGCTTAGCCCCGAGGTCCCCAGCACAGTGGGTGTCCATCCTTCGCAAAGCCTTCCCTGAGCCCCCCACCCCGCCCCCGCAACCCCGCCCCTGCCAAGCGCTGGGGCCTGGACGCATGAATGGGCAGGGACTGAGGCTGCTCCCACCGCGCGGGGTTCGGGCGTAGGGTACCCAGCGGGCCTGGGAGGGTGGTCCAGATGCTAGTTTCAGTCGTGTTCTTTACGCATCGCATTTCGTTGTCTTTACTGCCTTCTCACCAACCCCGAGTCTCTCCTCCCCTCCTCCCTCAACTTCTAGGTTAAAAAAATAGATATGTACATCTCAAAATAGCAAAGGGCCCCGCAGGCAGGGCTCGCGGCCCCGCGGCCCAGGCGGAGGCGGTGGCTGGGCAGTGGCTCTCAAGACGGGCCGTCTGTCTCCGACCCGTGCAGCAGGAGGCCGCCGCCACCGGACTTGTGCTTCTTCAGCAGCTGCGTGATTTTCTCGTCGTCCGAGTTGGGGTCCAAGGGCTTGTTGTAATCGTCGTCCTCCTCCTCGTTCTCCGAAGCCCCCTTGAGCCGCTCAGTCTCCGAGTCCTGCTTCTTCTTGGCAGTGGCCATCTCCGCCGCGTGCTTCTTCCTCCACTTGGTCCGGCGGTTCTGGAACCAGACCTGCGGGCCGATCCAGTGGAGGAGAGGGGAAACAAAGGCGGCAGGAATTTAATACAAGCAGATCCGAGCAATGCTACTTCTCCCACATCCCGCGGGCGCTCTGCAGGCCCCTGATGGCTTGCCACCCTCGCTCAGAGATCTCCCAGGTCTGAGCCGTCACAGTCAGTCTCAAAAGCCCCAGGTTCCCCTGAGTCACACGCACTAACAAATGGACTGCCGTTGCCATAGCGATAGTAACACAACTGTATTGAGGTTGTCTGTGAGCCATTTCTCAGAAGAGAAAAAACTTGGAAATGTAAAATGAATGTCCCTAAAAATAAGTGCACTTTCTTACTTTCTAGTCTAAAGTAGAAAAGTTTTCTCCTTTCAACGCTGCCCCATAATGACTGTGATTTTATTCGTTATTTACTTTCTTAGATTAAGGTATTCCAAATAACCAAAGTGTACTGGCACTTTAGTGTGATTTGTGGGACAAGGCATAGCATTTATCCCCCCAATTACCTCCGTTCTCCCCTTCACTTTTGGATCTGTGTCTGTTTCACTTGTCTCAGGTCTGAATATACACAAACACGGTAGTTAAAAAAACTCCTGTCCATTTACACTTACAATCATGTAGTTTTTTTTTTTTAATTTGCTAAAACTGAAATCTCAAATCACTAATAATAACCAACATAAATGCATGAAAATATTTAATAGTTCAGTCAAAATCATCACAGTGGAGTGTGTGTGTGTCTGGTTTAATGTTTTACATAAAATGAAAGTCAAGGTTAGAGTTTTCATCAGTTATTTTTTTAAAGTGAAATGTTGCCAGTTACATTACTTCCCACTATTAATATGCCTTTCAAATATTATTTTAGTGTTTTTCTTCCCTAATGCATTCATTTTGTATAAAATATTTAAAACTATTCACCATGTTTGGCACCATACTTAATATACATATTTAAAGCATCAGCAATGAACAACCAATTTCCCAAACATATTGTATAATCCTCTCTTTATGCTTCTCAGCCATTTTCTCATTCATTATGTATTTAACTGGAGAATCAGATTGTTATAAAAATGATTTTGATTTTCTTTATACAGCTATAATAATTCACTTCAAGCCACACAGACATATTCACAGTGACAAATGAAGACCTCCAGGACATGGTGGCAGGCTCTGTACCAGTCGTTGCAAAAATAATTCTAACCATGATGGTGTTCTAATGGTCACACACAAAATCACTCCTGAAGTGTATTTTATGATTGCTTGTCCAAGGGGAAACACACTCTAACCAGCAGACACAACTAACAGTTATTCCTACTTAAAGAGCAACAATATGACTAATGAAAACAGACTTATACACAAACACACACACCCCAAAACCCAAATATAATGAAAAAGAGGATCAAAAGAAAATATTGGAAATAAAAGAAGCCACTAGATTTAATTAACACATCTGGATCCCTTTATTTTTCAAAAAGGATCTTTAAAATTTGAATCCCTGGAAATACGCTGTACAACTCAATTATAACCTAAGTGACATTTTAAATTTAAGTTTTCATATACAATAAAATATCTTACATGTATTGATAAACTTATTTAAACAATTCAATTTCATAGTAAAGTAATAATCCTATCAATTCATTTGAAAAATTACTATGTGAAAGTGATTGCCTTCAGCTAAACTAAAAGTAGATTCATCCATGCTAAGTGGTTACATCCTGTGGATTTATGTTTTTAAACCTACAAGTTACTACACAGTAGCATTATAATGCTAAACAACATCAGGAAATTATATAATTAGTGAAGCCTGAATTAACAAACAAAAGACTGAATATCTTTACAAATAGAATAAATAGAAGCTATCTAACTGGTCTTATCTATTGTCGGGGCTGATATTTCGGTAATGCTTTTTACTCTATAATAATCATGAGTTTCCCCAGCACAATATCGAGATTATCCTAATTTTAAAGGAGGGGGCTTTATTCCTTTTGTTCAGCAACAGTTTGCCCACCCCGGAGATCCCAGAGCCTTTACCGCTCCCCCTTAATTGACCTCATCTCCTCCCCAGACCCCTCAGACTCGCACCTCAAGAGGTTGTTTGTCAGACGAGGGGAGGAGGACTATCCCTTGAGCTGCGAGGTCCACTCACCTTGACCTGACTCTCCGTCATCCCCAAAGAATAGGCCAAGCGAGCCCTCTCGGGCCCCGCCAAGTATTTCGTTTGCTCGAAAGTCTTCTCCAGGGCGAAGATCTGCTGGCCGGAGAACGTAGGTCTCGTGTGTTTTCTCTTCCCGTCTTTGTCCAACAAAATGGATCCTTGATCTGCGAGGACAAATAAACAAGGGCAGGGGAAAAACAATCGGTTGCAAGCGGCTCCACCGAAACGAAACGAATTCCCAAAACAAATCTGTTGGTGGAAAAGAAAAGCTTATTCGGCGGCGGGCTCCAAAAGTGTCGTGGCGCTTCCAGTCCCACCGCGCCTTGCTGCCTTTTGATCCGACCGGTGCTTTAAAAGCCGGGTGTGTTTGGAGCAACGGTAAATAACCTTCTGCTTAACACCTGTGTCAGGTAGCCCAGCACCACGTCGCTGAAGTCTGCCGAAGCCCAGCAGTCAGGCTCCAGGGAGCAGAGGGGCGCGGGGAAAGGCCGCTGGGCCCGGACCCTTTGCATGAGGATGACTAGTTTCTTTCCTTGAACCCTTTCCTAACCTGTGTCCGCACAACAATGGGCGCCTCTCTTTTTTTTTTTTTTTTTTCATACAAGGGAGCGGAATCTCCCGCAAGTCCAACGCCAATGGGCCGAGGGGGAGGAAGCGCCGCCTTTGTTGGCGGCCCCAACGCGGCCATCAAAAAGCGCACAATAGAGTCCCCCGCACCCTCACGCGCGCGGGCCGCCCTCCTTTCCCCGGCTTCCCACGGGAGCCTCTGCTGGCTCCCGAAACTTCCCTCGGTTAGCGCCGCTAGCCACACGAAAGTAGTCGGAAGACGTAGAGGAAACTTGGGGGACTCGGTCAAAAGCAAAGAACTGAGCGAGAAAAGGACCCAGGGCTAGGCCCCGGACAAAACCTCAGAGGCTGGGAAACTCCAGAGCGCGGTTGCCAACTAAACAGACTGGAGGGATCACGGGGCAACCGAGTGGGTTGCAAGCATGGTCCCTGCGAGATGTTGCATTCCCCTGGTCCTTGTCCCGTCATCTCTTTTCTCCTCGGGTTCTTGTGTTAGCACGATGAGGGACATGATGTCCTTCACTATGCGTGGGCCCAAGGAGTCGAAACCCTCGGGGACCAAGGCGGGTGGGAAAGCCAGGGACGAGCAGTGGAAAGCGGCCCGAAGTGAGGGGGCGCTTACCCTCCTCCGCTGGCTATGGGCCTGTCTTCAATGGGTTCATGCTGGCCAGGCGTACTGGGGGGCGGGGGGAGCGGGGGCGAAGAAGTGAGGTGGGGACACCCTGGGCCGAGATGTATGTGCAAATACACGCGCCTCCGCTCAGGGCTGGGGAGGGTTCGCCGCTGCCGGTCCCCACTGGCCCCTGTAGAGGAAGCCAGTTAGACTGGCGAAGGCGGAGTGGAGGCCTGGACAACAGGCAGGAGCGGGTAAAGTAGGGATGCTGGCGGAGCTCAATGGCCTCTCCTGCCCTCCCACCTCTTCAACCCAGGGCCGGCCTGAGGTTCCAGCCGGGCTGTTCCCGGAGCAACAGGGCCTCAGATGATACAAACGCCCCGCACCGCGGTGCGCTCCACGCGGACGCGTGCTCACCCTCTCCTCGAGGCGTGCGCAAGGCTACGGGAGAGGCGGGCGCTAGGACGCAAGCGCAGGAGCTCAGGAAAGAGAAAATCCCTCGCTGGATACCCTGGCCCAGACTAAATTGTGCAGTCCCGGTGTTGCCAAATTACTGGGGAGGCGAGAGCGAGGACCGACTCTCAAACACCCGGGGTCCTGACCCGACAGCCGGCAGAACGCGCACAACTGGGCGCGGGGGATCGTACTCACGAGGGGTGCAGGCCAGGCGCGCGTCCCTCCAGGGCGGACTCTGCATCACTCCCGGCCAGAAGATGGGCGTCCGGCCGGGCAGCTCGGCTAGTGGCTTGGGGTACCGACCCACAGCGGCCACGGCTGCGGCACTGGGGCTGAAGTAGAGCCCGGGCGGAGGCGGCGGCGGGCTCAGGCTGCTGAAGCGGGGCAGGCCCGCCAGCAGTCCCGCTGGGGACGAGGCGGCGGCCGCAGCGGCTGCCGCCGCGGCCGCAGCGGCGGAAGCTGAAGAAGCTGAGGTGGACGAGGAAGAAGAGGAGGAGGAACCCGAGGGCGAGGCGGAGGGCAAGGCGGCCCCTGAGCCCACCGGCATGGAGGGCCGGCTCAGGATGTCGTTGATGCCGTGTGGGGTGGCGGCCGAGAGCTGCTGCGGGGGGCTGCCCAGGGAAGAGAGCCCCCCCGCGGCCGGGGGCTTCAGGCTGCCTGGGTTGTGGGCGCCCAAAGGCGGGGAGGGCGAGGACGAGGAGGACGAGGAGGAAGAGGAGGGCGGACCGGAGGGCAGCGGGGGGTACGCGGCGGGGTAGAGCGGGGTCTTCATTTCGGCCATGCTGTGGAGGGCGGCCAGGGGCGGGCTGCTGAGCAGGAAAGCGCTCTGCCGGGTGCCCTCCATCGCCCCCACCGCTAACATCCCACGGCCAGGCCGCAGCCCGCAGCCACGAAACGAAGGAGCCGGCTGGTGCCCCCCGCGGGGCTCAGGGGAGACAGAAGCGCAGAGGGCACGAGCAAGGAGCCGCTCCACGCACCCGGAGGCGACCTGCCAACTGGGCCGAGAACGCTGCTGCCGAGAGTTGCTCTCGGAGCTGCGCAAAAGAAATGAACAAACACGCCACTCAGGAGGTGGCGGGTCTCCGAGACCTGAGGGCGTCCGGGCGGGTTTGGCTGTCCTCCCGCTCCTGGACTCAATCGCGATCTCTTCTCTCTTCCTCACTTTGGCCCGCCGGTCAAAGTGCGCTACTTCTCATCTTCTCCCCCCGCGAAATAAGCAAAACAAACCCCACGCCGGCCCCAGAGAGTTTGTAACAAAGTTAAGAGTCACCAAATCTGCACTTTGATGCTGGGGGCTGGCTGGCTTTCTTTAGAGAGGTTCAAAGGACGTCGGGTTCCGCCCGAGGAGCTCCTCTAATCTTACTCGGAAGCCCTGCTCACTCAGTGGCCAGGCAGCTTCGCACTCGGCGCTCGCAGCGCGAGGGGCCCGAGCGCAGCCAGCCCGCGGGCGGATCTCGCCTCTGGGCGCGCTTCCTCCGCCAGCCAGAAACGGCAGCGCCACCAGTCTCCACGGCTCTTGGATTCGGCGCGCCGAAACGCCTTCCCCTCGCGCGACGGAGCACTAGAGTTGCAATATTGAAAAGAAAAAAAGGGGGAGAAAAAATACAGAAAAACAAAGACTAAGTGTGACAAGTCTGAGGACTTTGGTTACGGCTCCGCTGGACAGTCCACTTCAGCAAACCGGCCTGGCGACCCCCGCCCCACCCCCCGGTGTCCTCTCACTCGCCGCTTCTGCCTGTCCTCTCTCGCATTTTCTTCGCGGCTTTAGAACAAGCTCCGCTCTTCTAAGCCCTGTCCTCTGGCCTAGCCGACACTCTCCGCCGTCCTCCGCTCTCTCTCCTCTCTCCCTCCGGGCCTGACAGTTCCGATGAAGCTCTCAAAGGTAATAAAACATTTGCATCACTCCCTACCGCTCTTTAGAGGGGGGACAAAAGGGCGGGGGGAGTGGGGGTCCAAAATAAGAACTTCGGGGGACGTCACTCCGAGGCCCCCAGGAGGGGCGGGGCCGACCAGTGGGGTGCAGGCCGGAGGCGTAACCACCCGCTCCAATAGCGCCCAGCCTCGGGCCTTGCGTCCCTTTTGGGGCACGTCCGCTCCCGAGCGCCGCGCCTTCGGATTGGCTGAAGCGGGAGAGCCTTGAAGCCGCGCCCTCCTGGTCTCCTCCCCCTCCCACATCCATCCCCCACCGTGGGTGGGTCCAGGGGGCGGGGCCTCGCTGATGGTGCGGTTCTTTAGGGGTGCCAGTGGACTCCTGGATTAATTGTGCTAAATAAAATGGGAAAGGGGGGTGGGGGAGGAGAGATGAAGAGGGTATTACTTTTTAAAGAGAAGAATAATGAAAACCCAACCCTTTTATGGAAAAACAGTTCATAGTGCTCCCGCCCCTCCCCCTTCTCCCTTTCGCGTTGCCCTACCCCCTTCCCCCACGAGCTCGCGGCGCCTCACCTCGAGCAGAGTCTGGTCCCTTGTAAAACGGAGCTAATGGAGCAGGCAGCCGGCGCAGCCCTGGCCTAGCTCCTTCTTTTGAAGGGATTAATTAAAGGCCATCTGGGCTCTCCCAGAATTGTGCAAATTAATTTGTTGCTCCTTAAACCTATAGATGTCCTTAATCCCGTTGTAGGCCGAAGGAGCGTCCTCTTCCATCTTTGCCACCTTCCGCTTTCTCTTTTCCTTTTCTTTTCATTTTTGAGTCCCCTCTCGATCATTAGCACTTATAGTTTTACATAATTCGCTGGGAACAGAATCAGCTTAATGGAAATATTTCTCTCTCCTGTGGTGTTTAGACATGAGAGCAGTGAGCTTTTAAAAAAAAAAAAACTTTTCTCCCCTTTATTATTATTTGTTTTGAGTTTACACGGGGGCAGAATCACCAAAATTGAGGAGCCATTTTTAGATTCTGAAATATCTGGGTAGGCGTCTCTGAAACTCTAGCCCATGCCCTCAACTGCAGGGTTGTTTTGGAAGATGAAGATGTCCTCCCTTGTAGGCGGTGGCGATGGGACGGACGCCCAGGGGTAGGAGCTAGAGGTCGTTTCCTCGTTCCCTCCCAATCTCTCCCATCCCTGGCGGGCCTTGAAATTTCTGCAGTGTTGAGCTTTGCAAGGAGGAAGACCCTTGCACATATTTTGCATTTCAGGATGTTAAAGTGGTGCACCGTAGGGGGGTAGTCACTACAGCAATTCGGATGAGATTATTAAGTCCAAACTTAATTCACAAAAACAAAACAGAAACAAATGACTCCAGAATAAAACTTAAGCGGCACCACCCATGGATGGAGTTTGTCTCTAAGTGCCAAAGCACTCACATGAGTCCAAGCAGGAAAAGCTGGGAGGGCTTTTTCATTTTCTTTGTTTATATTTTGCCACTTTTATCATTCACTTCTGAGATTTTAAAAATGTTACTCTTATTTGGTCTCCCTCTTCCCTCTCCACCTTTCTTCATTAACTTCCAGACTGTACTAAATCCATCACTTCAATAAGACCTTCCATCTGATCTGGGAGAAAGGTGAAGTCCTCCGTCTGCGGGAATTATGCTGAGTCGGACAAGAAGAGCTTCCTGTAGGGGACCGTCTGCATTTTCCCGCAGGGATGCCTTGCTGGGCTGTGGGTCTAAAACCCAGCGCCCTGACACTTCGGCTGGAGGCTGCTGTGGGAGGGTGGTGCACGGCAAACTGGCCCTGGCCTCTGTGCTGGGATCCCTCTGCCTCTCACTTCGTTGCAAACGAAACCTGTTCTCGCCTCGCCCCGGGAGACTCCCGCACTGCGGTGGCGCAGTCTGCCGCCTAGACCCCGCACCGGGGCCACAAGCGACTTCCTCACAAGCCCGGGACACCGCATTCTCGAGTTCTAGTTAGGAATGGAAAGCGAAGGAGGCTAGTGATCCCCAAAGATTCCAGTTTCAAAAAGCGACCCCCGCTTTATTTCATGTAAGTATTATGACCCAGGGAAGAATTTAACATTTTCTTATTGTAAATTTAGTATCCGATATACGGTTGGGCGAGGTCAAGAGACAGGGACTGACTGTTTTCTAATACTTGGCAACCCTGGGTGTAAGAAGTCTGTCCTTTGCTTTTATTCACGTTGCGAAATTAAAATAACAGCATTGTTCTCAATTGTGACAATAAAAAAAAATGCTGGGCTCTGTGTTCCTCAGTCTCCGGAAGTGAGCCCCAGGTGCCTGAATCCCGCGTGGGTCGGCGTCTGTTCCTGACACAGTGTACGGCGCTGAAGGAAAGCCAATGCCTCCGGCCTGGTGCTGCAGGTCGTCGATCTGCTCGGTCTGTCCACAGCTGGCAGCTGGGAGAGCGACGGGCATCCTCCAAGGAGTGAGGAAGGGCTGCCCCGTCACTCCCCGGGTGAGGTGGTCCTGGCCCTGAGAGGCTTAAACCACCCTCGAGAGCCGAGCCCTGGAAATACAGATCTGTGTGCTGAAGCGAGAAGCGGGTTTCTGGTCGAGGCCTTACACCCCGCTTACAAACACCCTGGAGAGTCAGGACTTACTCTTCCTTCAGAAACCTTTAGCTCTCAGGCTTTTCTGTCGATGACCTAATAAAGTCGGACATTTCTAAGCCACCCGCCAGGAGTGGAAAGTGTAACAGCACGTGGTTGCGATGACGCCCGGGGTCCACCTCTGCACAGTATACATATGGGGGGGGGGGAGGACTGTGTTTGAAAGCGAATAATTTGCATTTTAACTAAACAATAAAGTGATTTGGCAAATTGTGAGACTGCATAAGAGACTAAAAGATAGGAGTAGGAAAAGCAGTGCGCCCCTCAACTCTCTTTGAGCCTACGAACAACCGCACCTGTTTGCATGTTCCCGCTTTTGCCCACGCCATCCGTGTGACCACCCTGCCCTCGGGCTCACCCTTGACTCAGAGCGGCCCAATGCGTTCAGATACTTATTTTAAATGGAAGGGTCAGTCACTGAATTCGGGATCACTCACGGAAGAAACGCAAATGAAATCTCAGCTAAATATACTAAAATTCAGAGGTCTGGAATGAATGATATTGTTTCCCCTCGAATATATTAACGTTAAGTGTCGGGATACTCAACTGTAGCTACAGGAAGCTAGTTCCATGCTCGTGCTCACACACACAAAAAAAGAGTAAGGGGTAATGAGAATTACGCGTGTGTTTCAGGCTAAAAACCTCTCCAGAATGTGTTTGCTTGAATTGTCTAGAAGACCTGTTTAACTACACTTCGGTTGATTACTGGGGCCTGCTTGACCGAACCCAGAGGCCGGCTGGGTTTACATTAATATTATAAAAGAGGGGTCCATCGGGCGGCTAAGTAGAAACTCAAGGAAGAAAAGGGAATGTCCAGAAACGTGGAAGAGCCCAGTCTCGGTGGAGAGCCAGGGAAAGGAGCGTGTCTGTCTCTTTGCCTCCTGTGAACGCTGGGAGGTGGGAAGTGGACCCTTGACCGCTGCTTCTACTGATCAGAAATTAGTAAAACGATTTGGGGAGGGCTGAGGTAGAACGGGGACAACAAGTGCTTCCTGGCGAAGAAACTGTAGGGTCCTGTGGCCGGAGCTCTCCCACTAAAGGCCAACGCAAAACCTGGGCGGGAAGCGACAGCCTCTGCGGTTCTACTACGGAAAATATCTCCAACCTAAAGTGGGAACATCCCTCAGCGGTGCTCCGAGCGGCAGCAGGGCGCCCCTGCCGCACAGCCCCAGCGCTCCTGTTGAGCTTCTCTTGGGGAGCGCCTGCTCTCCGAAGGGAGGGGTCTGAGAAGTCCAAGAAGATGGAAAACACTAAAGTCCAGAAATGCCTCCCACATCAAAACCCGGATTCCGGAATAAGAGCAAACACAAGAAAGCACCAATAACCTACTAGAGAGAAAACTGGTCTTGAATTTCAGCAAAACACACAACTTCAGCAAGGGATCCCCGCCTCCTCCCCCCACTCCCCCCCACCCCTCCACTGCCTCCCCACACACACTACCTCCCCCCACACACACTGCCTAAGCATTTTCTGCAGAGATCCAGTCATTTCCAGAAAACCGACTTGCTTTAAACTATGTTCTGGAAAACGGGATCTGGCGCCGAATCAGGCGCTTGAAGGGGTGTCTGTGACTTGCTACAACTTCTTTACGCAATAAAATTCCAATCCAGTTTCATTCACCGGAATAAACAGTATCTGATGGGAATGGCCATGAAAGACTTATACCTGGACAAATACATAAGGTCCATTGAACATAATATAGGTAATTTTTGACGAATCTGTGAACTAGTTCCTCTTTATGCCCTGCTAAATGTTATTGCTTCTGACTTGAGTGTGCATGAGTGTGTCAGTATCGGTTCTTTTGGCCTCCGCACTTGTGCGCCTCCTAATTCTTTGGTGAGAAAAGTTATTTTATTTGCCTCGCAGCTTCGCTTTCCTTCCGCGCCCGGTTCCTTTGTGGATCATTTTAAAGAAGGCCCGAGAAGTTACCGCCCTCTTGTGGAAAAAGCTTCTCAGCAGTTCATTTGGTCTAGGGAAGACAACCCTGTTGAATTAAAAGTTATAAATTCTGTATTTATTTTCTTAATAAGGTGGTCAGCCTTTGTTTAACTGCCCTGCTCTTTGATTAACATTTGTTTAATTTTAATCTGAGATGCCAGTTTCAGAAAGTGAATTGTGGGCCTGACAGTTCTTGCTTTAATTCAGACAACAAAAGCTCTATAAAATGAGCATTTAGATTTTAAATCTTTCTTCCTCGCCTATCCCTTTTTATACTCTATCATTTGACTCAATTGTGATAAAGCAAATTTTAGTTCTTATTGAAATTATTTTGGTTTTCTACTTTTGTTTGCTGATTATTAAAACAATACTCAGTACAGAACATTTTGAAAGTACAGAGAATTATAAAAACAGTCACCAAAATCCTACCTTCAGTGGCAAAGTTTCCAATATTTTGGAACGTTTGTTTGCTATCATTTCTCCAATCTTTATGTTTGTTTTAGCCATTGACCTGATATTGAGTATATAATAATGTATCTTTAAGCACATTTTTCAACCTATTTTTATACCCTGTTTTATTCACTTATCAAAGCAAGTACAGACCTGGCATTGAAATCTCCCAGATTTAGCCACCTATAATGTGAAAGGGGCCCTGCACATGTGTCCAAATACCTGTGTTCAACTTACTCCAATGAAAGGTGACTTGCAGGGAGGTGTTATGCTCCAGTGCCAAGATCCCTGCCTTGATTCTTCCACTTACAGTTAACCCCTTCATGTCCGCACATACTTTATCACTAGTTCTCAGAATTTTATGACACAACAATAGCTAACACTGAGTGTTTACTGTTCTGAGTACTATACAGTATTAATCCAACAATTCTGAATTAGGTAGTATAATTGTCCCCTCTATGAGGGTGATGAAATTAAAATAAATTGCTCAAGGTCATACAGCTACTAGCTGGACAAGCTGGAATTTAAACCTAGGGTAGTCTGGCTCCAGAGGTCTTACTTTTGACCACTATATTAAACTGCCCTTCTAATAATTGAAAAAAAAATCAAATGAATATGAAAGCAGTCTGAATAAACACAAAGTGAATCTTTGCATATTCCATTATAGAAAAATGCAGTTCACATTTTCTTAAGTAAAAAAGAAAACATTGAAAAGGATCTTTAAGGTTACTGAATCCTTTTTTAAATTATTCAGCTTAAAATGTAATTTCTAAATATCTTTAGAAATTAGGCCTCTTTTGTTTGGAATTAGTAGCCTGGATTAGGATTTAGGAGTCCTAAAAGTGTATGGGGTTAGGTAAACTGGTTAACCTGCTGGGCATAAATTTTCTCATCTTCAAAATATCCATGGGTGAAGGAGAGGGTTGATTTAGGTCATTTCTGTGGTGCTTTTCAATGCTCATGTTCTATGGGTCTAATAATTGGCCAATCACCAGTGATATTCAAAAGGGCAACCTAAAGGCAGTTATGAACCAGACTGTGGGGCTAGAATTTGGAAATCACTGAGGAACCCTAGCAGACTCTGAAGAAGGGCACAAATGAAAATATTATTAACCAGCTGCTATGGGTTGGCTTCCAGAGGACTGGCTTTCTGGGATGTTGATACCTTCTGGCTGTATACAGTTTCTGTACTCAGAGCAATGCAGCACACTTGTGATCACAGCTCATTTAGGCACTCAATTTTAATTTGACATAGTGTGCACTATGTTCATTTATTATCACCAAATCATTTTGCACAGCATACATTTCCTCAACATTTTAAGACCGATAACAAGGGGTGGCTTATTCCAGAAGAAGTCTCAACAGATTTTCTTTACCATTATTTATTATTTAAAAGGATTATATGACAGGCAACATAGCACAAAGACTTACTAGAAGGATGGAATCATTGCCTATCTGCAATTTGGATTATAAAGAGATATACTAGCAGATACAAAGATATTGAAACTATTTTGAGGAAAAAAATAAAAATATATTCCTATATTTTGGATGCAAACTGAGTCCAGAAGCAGAAGCAATATGTGATACTGGAGTTTTAAAAATAACTTGTATTTCTAAAATTTCTGTAGTAAGAGTGCTTTATTAGAAATCAGAAGCCCAAGTTCTAGTATTCTAATTTTCCTCATTCTTAAAAAAAAAATAGATTAAAACATGTCTATTTAAAAGTTTTACACCAGTGTTCTCAGCAGCATTATTCAAAATAGTCCCAAAATGGAAGCAACTGAAGTGTACATCAACTGATGAATGGATCAATAAAATGTAGTATATCTATATAATAGAATATTATTTGGCAATAAAAAAGGAAGTATTGATTCATGCTACACTGTACATGAACCTTGAAAACATTATGCTAATTAAAGAAGCCAGACACAAAAGACCACATATTGTATGATTTTTATTATGTGAAATGTGCAGAATAAATAAATCCATAGAACAGAAGACAGATTAGTGAATCCTTGGGAATGGGGTGGGGATGAGGGGAGAAGGAACAGGGAATGATGTAATTAGTACTAGAGGTTCTTTGGGGTGTATTTAAAATGTTTTTAAATTATGTTATGATGATGGATGCACAACTCTGTAAATATATTAAACTTTACATTTTACTTTATTTATTTTTAAAAAGATTTTACTTATTTTTAGAGAGAGGGAAAGAGAGGGGGGAAGAGAGAAACATTGATCAGTTGCCTCTTGCATGCCCCGATCTGGGGACCTGGCCCACAACCTAGGCATCTTCCCCCTACCAGACAACCTTTTGGTTTGCTGGCTGGCATCTAAACCACTGAGTCACACCAGCTAGGGCTAAACTTTACATTTTAAAAGGGGGAATTTTATGATATATGAAACATATCTCAATAAAACTATTTTTACAAAAGAGAGTACAAAAAAGTATTGAGAGCAAAATGCTGTTCTGAGTATGAAGAGTCACTCTGATCTTCACCTAAGGAAATTTGCTGGCAAGGAAATGACAAACTGCCAGGCATTACAGGAATAAGATACCAGAGGCAAAAAGCATGATTAAATTAAAGCATAATAGGTCAATGTGAAAAAGATGACACTGATTTACTTATTTTTCCCTCCAAGTTTACCTTATGTTTCTTATGTAAGCACAATGTAATTGGCCTGTAGAAAACAAAAAAATATGCATTTCAGATACTTTTTATTGTTTCAGAATTGTAGAGCCCATAAATTATTTCTTGTTTGTCCAAGAGAGGAAGAATAGATATGTAGAGGATTCAAGCCAAAAAATTTTTGATGTCCTACTGGGTGTTAATTCTACCTCTTAATCAAGATTCGATTACCAAAAAAGAAGACAGAACATAAAAATGCTATAAAGATTTAGAATTTTTTTACCCTTCTCCATAACTCACGCTGTAAATGTGTTCATTATGACATTCACTAGAGCAAGAAAATTGAGATGTTGCAAGACTCTGTACAGCAGAATCTGCCAATTATGATGAATAATCCAAGTCCATATGCTTGCTCTATAAAGCTCTTTAATATCAAGATACTCCAATCCTGCTCTGCTTCCTCAAAATGCTATATCTAAAGAACAGTAAAAGGTAATTAAAAATTCTTAATAGCTTAATCACACTTAGTCTTATATATGTCCAATGCAGACACTGGTTTGCTGGTGATATAGCTATAAGGCATTATCTAGAGCCAAGAAAATGAATCAGATATTTAATGGATATGTGGAAACGGAAATTTTCTTGTAAAATTACAAAAATGCAAGCCAATGATACACTAAACTATAATAAAGTTTGTCATTAAAATTCTGAGCAGGAATATTAGGCACTGTATCCTTTTTCCCTGAAGGATTAGGTATTGTGCCAGAATGCTTAATACCATGTTCATTCTTTTATAGATAAATACACCCCATAGGCTGCTCTGCAAGCAAGCAAACAAATTTCCTCCATTTCATTATTTCTATATATTAAGGGAATGGAGCAAGAAATGAAAATCTAGTTGCCAACTAACCAGTTCTGTCTAGATCTCTAGATCAAAATTAAAAATGCCCCATAGCAGAATACATCAGGTCAGAAACTTAAATCCCTATATAGTCAAAAGGAGTAGTTTATATTCTATATAGCACTGCACTGCTTTATCAATTATTTCCCTTTAAAAGTACATCTTGTCTTTGGTTAAAATTATAGTCCTTGGAAAGTCTGAGAAGTATGCCTCAGCAATCATAGAAGTCCAGATGCAATGAGTTTATCAGATCCTTAACTAAGAGCGAACTTTGATGATGGGAGTAAGGTATAGGACTCTGTGCCTACATTGAACATCGAAGGGCCAGGAAAAAGGACCATGCTAGAGCAGGAGTATATAGTAAAAGATGGAGAAAGAATAAAGGAGTGGCTTTCATAAGCTTAGACTCCAGAATAATAGAGTGAAAAATGTAACAACAGCCTCCAGGTGCCACATCAGCCCAGGTAGTAAAAGGTATACACAGGAATTAAGAATACAAAACCTGGAGGTGTAGGTAAATGCACTTTGCCTCCTCGCACAACTACAGCAAAAATTACAGCTAGACTACAAAACAAATATCACCCAGATTCATCAGAAAATCAAGCTGTATAGTTGTTCAACAACCAAGGATTTAAAGAAGCCACATTCATCCAGATAAATAGGAGGGGCAGAGATGAGAGGAGAGGCACTGGGAAGTAGAGAGGTGGTAGAACGGTTGGTCCCACATTCATGTGGTGGATAAAATTTGGAAGGAATACCTCGGGAGTGAGGGATCCCAGCCACAGACCAGACCACCCAGCCCAGAGTTCCAGCACTGGGAAGATAAGTCCCCATAACTTCTGGGTATAAAAACCAATGGGTATTGGGGCAGCAGAAGAAACTGCTGGATTCTCAGGAGACTCTTCTTAAAGGAACTGCAAAGTTCTCAGGACTTACGTAGACCCACTCCCTCTGGGATTCAGCACCAGGACAATAGCTAGAAGGGCAAAAGTGGCATATGGGGAGAAAGTGAAGTGACTGGTAACAAGGAGAGTGCTGGGAGACAGCTTCTGCCCACCCAAGCAAATCTCCAGAGGCTAAGCAGCAGCATTTTCTCCTCTCCAAGTACTCCCCAACATTTTCAGCATAAAGTGGTGAAACAGGTTTCTCCACACTGGCAATCACCTAATGCTCTGCCCCACATAATTTACAGGTGTGTGTTTCTATAATAGGCCACACTATGACAGGAAGTCAAAGAAGCCCTACCTAACACACAGAAACAAATACAGGGAAGCTGCCAAATTGAGGAGACAAAGAAATATGGCACAAATGAAAGAACAGAACAAAATTCCAGAAAAATAACTAAACAAAATGGAGATGAGCAACCTATCAGATGTAGAGTTCAAAACACTGGTTATTAGGATGCTCAGAGAATACACTGGGTACTGCAACAATAGAAAAAAGACCCGGGCAGAAATGAAGGTTACATTAAATGAAATAAAAAAAAAAATCAACAAGGAGCCAACAGTGGAGAAGATGAAACCAAGAATCAAATCAACAATTTGGAGTATAAGGAAGAAAAAAAGCATTCAATCAGAACAAGAAGAAAAAAAAAAGAATTTTAAAAAACAAGGATAGTCTAAGAAGCCTCTGGGACACCTCCAAACATACCAATATTCAAATCATAGGGGAGCCAGAAACAGAAGAGGAAGCACAAGAAATTGAAAGCTTATTTGAAAAAATAATGAAAGAAAACTTTCCTAATTTGGTGAAGGAAATAGATATGCAAGTCCAGGAAGCACAGAGAGTCCCAAACAAGATGCACTCAAAGAGGACATCAAAACACATAATAAGTAAAATGCCAAAGGTTAAAGATAAAGAGAGAATCTTTTTAAATATATTTTATTGATTTTGCTATTACAGTTATCCCATTTCCCCCCTTCACTCCCCTCCACCCTGCAGCTGCCCCCCACCAACCACATTTCCCCACTTTAGTTCATGTCCATGGGTCATACATATAAGTTCTTTGGCTTCTACATTTCCTATACTATTCTTACCATCCCCCTTTCTATTTTCTACCTACCAGCTATGCTATTTATTCTCTGTACCTTTTCCTCCTCTCTCCTCCTCCTGCTCCCCTGTTGCTAACCTTCCATGCAATCTCCATTTCTGTGGTTCTGTTCCTCTTCTAATGTTTGCTTAGTTTGCTTTTGTTTTTGTTCTAGGTGTGGTTGTTAATAATTGTGAGTTAGCTGTCATTTTACTGTACATATTTTTATCTTCTTTTTCTTAGATAAATTCCTTTAATATTTCATATAATAAGGGTTTGATGATGATGAACTCCTTTAACTTGGCCTTATCTGAGAAGCACTTTATCTGCCCTTTCATTCTAAAAGAAAGCTTTGCTGGATAGAGCAATCTTGGATGGAGGTCCCTGACTTTCATGACTTGGAATACTTCTTTCCAGCCCCTTCTTGCCTGGAAGGTCTCTTTTGAGAAATCAGCTGATAGTCTGATGTGCACTCCTTTGTCAGTAACTGGCTTCTTTTCTCTTGATGCTTCTAGGATTCTCTTGGGTGATGTACTTATGATGTGCATTGGTGTGTTCCTCCTTGGGTCCAACTTCTTTGGGACTCTCTGAGCTTCCTGGACTTCCTAGAAGTCTATTTCCTTTGCCGGATTGGGGAAGTTCTCCTTTATTATTTGTTCAAATAACTTTTCCACTTGTTGTTCTTCCTCTTCTCCTTCTGGTACCCCTATAATTCAAATGTTGGAATGTTTAAAGCTGTCTTGAAGGTTCCTGTTACAGAGCAAAACAGTGGGTTCTTGAGACTGGCAAAACACTTCCAAAGTCTCACTTTCTCGAACCTGAGGGGTCAGTCTTCCACGGGCAATTAAGATCCCGGACGAGCCCCCAAAACTGTTACTGAGCAATAGAAAGGGTCCATTATTGTCCGCCGCTTTATGGAAAGATGTCTCTCAAAACCAGAGATTTGTGAAAAGGAACGGAAATGTTTATTAATGTTATACAGAGTCAAAGTAGCAACCTAATGTCTCCATTAATATATCAAAGTCCTTTAGGATACCCAGACACCCACAGTGCTTCCTATCTCCCTCTGCCCTAAGTCAGGGTACCGTACTTGCAAGGAAGAGAAGCAAAC
>PVKU01007645.1:0-84195 GCA_004027475.1 Anoura caudifer | reverse complement strand
TTACACCATACACAAAAATAAATTCGAGGTGGATAAAAGATTTAAATATAAGCCATGACTCTGTTAAAGTCCTAGAGGAGAATATAGGCAGGAAAATCTCAGATATTTCACGCAGCAACATTATTACTGATATGTCCCCTAGAGCAAAGGACATAAAGGAAAGAATAAACAAATGGGATCTCATCAAAATAAAAAGCTTCTGTGTGGCTAAAGAAAACAGTATTAAAATAAAAAGAGAACCAACTGTATGGAAAAGCATATTTGCCAATGATACCTCAGACAAGGGTTTAATCTCCAAAATATATAAAGAGCTCACATGACTCCAATCCAAGAAGACAAGCAACCCAATTAAAAAATGGGCAAAGGACTTGAACAGACACTTCTCCAAGGAGAACATACAGAGGATCCAGAGACACATGAAAAGATGCTCAATATCGCTAGCTATCAGAGAGATGCAAATTAAAACTATGATGAGATACCACTTCACACTGGTCAGAATGACTATCATCAACAAAGCAACAAACAACAAGTGTTGGAGAGGTTGTGGAGGAAAGGAGACCCTAGTGCACTGTTAGTGGGATTGCAGACTGGTACAACCACTATGGAAAGCAATATGGAATTTTCTCAGAAAACTAAAAATGGATCTGCCTTTTGACCCAGCAATTGCACTGCTGGGATTATATCCTAAGAACCCTGAAACACCAATCCAAAAGAGCCTATGCACCCCTATGTTCATAGCAGCACAATTTACTATTGCTAAGTGCTGGAAGCAACCTAGGTGTCCATCAGTAAATGAATGGATCAAGAAACTATGGTACATTTTCATAATGGAATTCTATGCAGCAGAAAGAAAGAAGGATCTCCTACCCTTTGCAGCAGCATGGATGGAACTGGAGAGCATTATGCTAAGTGAAATAAGCTTGGTGGTGAAACACAAATACCATATGATCTCACCTGTAACAGGAACCTAAACAACAAAACAAACAAGTAAAATATAACCAAAGACACTGAAATAGAGAACAGGCTGACAGTGAGCAGAAGGGTGAGGGGAGGGAATTTCAGGGGAAAAGGGGAAGGGTTTACAGGACCAAGTATAAAGGACGCATGGACAAAAACTAGGGGAGGGCATGCAAATGGGAGGGAGGTGGGGAGGGCTGGGGGGTGGGCTGGGATGGGAGTAAAAGACAGAAAACTATACTTGAACGACAATTAAAATAAAAAAAGTAATAAAATAAAAATAAAATAAAATAAAATAAATAAATAAAATAAAATAAAATAGGATCCCTTCCATGGAAAGAATCATCAGGAATAGGGAAGAAGCATTTACTCCATCTCAACAGCCATACTGTGAGATAAATAGTATTATGTCTACATGTAAATTCTGAACATACGTTTTGATGCTTTTTACAAATTTGTGGATCCATAAAAATCTTAAGTGTTCTTTCAAAATGTTAAAAATTACATGTGTGAATAGAATGATTTTAACATTTATGCTAATCATAATACATCAACAAGTGGCCAACCTGAAATATTGTATTGAGCCAGAATGTGAGGCCAAATCTGGGTTCAGCAATAAAACTGAAATTAATTAGTAAAATCTACCAAAGGCACAAGAGGTGGAGTGATAGTATATGCATCCATTTGTCAATTCCTTATCTACTCTATTTGAGTGGGGCTACTGATTAGAGGTTGAGAGATTAGAATTCAAATTCAGAGGAGAACGAGAGGAGTGTTGAACATGGCAGCAAGGTAGGTGGAGGAGCAGAGCCCAGTTCTCTCTGTGCCCAGCTGAAACAATCTTCTGAGGAACAGAGTAAACAGCCAATGGAATCCCAGCTTATATGAAGTTTGGAGGCCAAAAATTGTAGAGGACTTTGAAAAACAGACCGTGAGAAAATTGCACCGGGATGGTAAGGTCCCTAGGATCTGCTCGGGAACCAAGACTGCTGTGGCCCCTGGCCCGGTGTCTGCACAGGATACAGGGAGGAGAGTTAAATCACCAGTTCCCTCCCCTACCAGAGCAGGGAGGGCAGCCTGGCACCAGGAGGGGCCTGGATTCTGGAAGTTGCTGGAGGGAATAGAGACAAAGTGGGAGACACACAGAGGTGGTACACATCCACTGGGACTGTGGACACCAGCACCAGAGAAATTGGAGTGCCAGGTGACACCTGGAGAAGGGAGGAGTTGGGCCGTGTTGACTCAGATAGTCTCCTGACTGGTTGGAAAGGGGCTGTGTGAAAAGCCATGTGCTTGTTAAGAACTGTGGGAAACTGCTTTGTAAGGAACTCTCTAGCAGCAGCTGGCTCACCTGAGGGTGATTTGAGCTGCGCTCGCCCAGAGACTGAGTGGTGGAGTAGAACTGCTCTCCTCAGTCTGACTCACGTTGTGCACCAAGAGTCTGAGTGCCTGAGTAGAACAGGGTACCCAGGCCTGACTCCCACTGCATGCCCAGAGATGGAGTGGCTGATTTGAGCCTGGCAGCTCACAGAGGACCTGGGCCAGAGGCCAGGAAACTGAATATTGCAGCCCAGGCCTGATCCCCATCCTCTCAAATCCACAGGAAGGGAGAAAAGCAAAGTCCAGCCCTGCTCTTCTTCTGGCATCCAGGAAGACCAGCAGAACTCACTGAACAGGCTTAAAGTCAGTAGAGGCTTATTTTTTTTCATCCCTATCTCTTTTTTTTTTTGCCCTTTTTTTCCTTCCCCCAAGTTAGACAATAAGACTTGGAGTTACAAAGCGTCCAGAGACAGATCCTAAGGAGGAGCACAAGCTAACACCAAAAAATTGAGCAACTGAGACAAAGGTCACTTTGCTATCCCATAGAGCTGGTTTTATTGTTTATGTGTATTATTATTATTATTTCATTATTTTTACCACTTTTATTTTATTAGCATTTTTATTTCTCTTCCTTATGTTTAGTTTTCCTCATTTTATTGCTCTGTTTAATTGCATTGTTTGACATGTTTTCCTTATTCTCTCCGAATTGTATTTTATTTTTCCTTCTTTTACTTCATTCATGTTCCAATAACACTCTACTCTTGATCAGGTACTTTCTATTCTGGTTATCCAAATCATATATTTCTTGTCATATTATTGTTGTTCCATTACTATTGTAAATAATTGTCGTTCCATACAATTGTATATACTACACAGCAACCCACCCTGATCTTAGCCCTCTTCACTTTAATCCTGAGCATTATTATTGTTGTGGTTAACTCTATTCTCTCTCACACTATGCCTACTTTCTATCCTTCACTATCACTATATCTCATCAGCTAACCCTACACAAGCACTCTGTTTTCTGGATTCAGCTCACAATCCTCCTCCCCTCTAATAAGAGTCTTACCTCTCTTTCACCTTTTATAAAAAGTGGCTATTTGGGTGAAATATCACAGTTAACGCTATACTCATCCAAAGAATCTCCTATCTGTTCTCTATTTGCTGGTACTTTAAATCCCGTAAAATACTCTTCCACTGTCTTAATCCATTTTGCCTACCTCCTGCCACTGATCCCATACAACATTAGGTGGGAGCTGCGAACAACAGTATACCTGCTGGAGGAGAGAAACCATCAATAAAGGAACCACCAAAAGGTAAAAATTTAAGTACAACAAGAAAGCCCACACAAACAGAAGAAAGGGTAAACCTACAGTGTCCAGACAAAGAGATCAAAGAGACCACACCACTGAAACCCACAGAATTCCTACCATAGAAGTTCACCTGACAAAGACAGCTAGCAAAGTGAAACATCAGGAGGTGCAGAAATAAACAAAAAGAGATACCTAAAATGGGAAGACAAAAAAAGAACATGCAATCAAAAGGAATGGAAGACTCCCCACTAAAAAAGCTAAACAAAATGGAGGTAACCAAACTATCAGATATAGAATTCAAGTTAATGGTTATAAAGATCCTCAAGGAACTCACAGACAAGTACAAGGAACTGAGTGAGAATAAGAACAGTATGAAAAAGGAAATAGAAACTATAAACAAAAACCAGGAAGAAATGAAAACAAAATCTCAGAAATAAAGAACACACCAGAAGGAATTATAAGCAGGCTGGATGAAGCAGAGGATTGAACCAGTGAGCTGGAGGACAAGGTAGAAGACAACACCCAGAAAGAACAAGAAAAGGAAAAGAGAAACAGAAAGAATGAACAGGTCATAAGGGAGCTGCAATACAACATGAAAAAAATAATATTTGTATAATAGGGATATCAGAAGAAGAAGAGCAAGGGATAGAAAACCTGTTTGAAAAAGTAATGATGGGAAATTTCCCTAATTTGATGAGAGAAAAAGTCACACAAATCCAGGAAACAGAGAATCCCAATCAAGAGGAACACAAAGAGGCCCACTTCAAGACACATCATAATTAAAATGGGAAAATTCCAAGACAAAGAGAGAACCTTAAAGTCAGCAAGGGAGAAGTAGGAAGTAACCCCAATAAGGGGTTACTTATTGAAGTAGTAGGAAGGGAGCTCCAATAAGACTAGCAACAGACTTCTTAATGGAAATGCTCCAAGCTAGAAAAAAATGGCAAGAAATATTCCAAATAATGAAAACCAAGGGACTACAACCAAGACTACTCTACCCAGCAAGGCTCTCAATTAAAATGGAATGCCAAAAAAGAAGCCTCCTGAACAAAGGAAGTCTAAAAGAATAAACCACCACCAAAACAGCTCTGCAAGAGATACTAAAGAGACTACTTTAAGAAAAGGAAGAAAAAGAGTGAGAGGGAGAGGAACACAGGTACAAAAAATGGCACCATATAAGTACCTATCAATAATAACCTTAAATGCAAATGGATTAAATACTCCAATCAAAAGACATGGAGTAGCTGAATGGATAAGAAAGCACGACTCACACATACGCTGCCTACAAGAGACCCACCTCAGGACAAAAGACCTACACAGACTCAAAGTGAAAGGCTGGAAAAAATATTCCAAGCAAATGGACAGGAGTAAAAAGCTTGGGTAGCAATACTCATATCAGACAAAAAAGACTTCAAAAAGGGGGCCATGAAGAGAGACCCAGAAGGTCACTTCATAATACTCAAGGAAAGAATCCACCAAGAAGATATAAACATTGTCAATATATATGCACCCAACATAGGAGCACCCAAATACATAAAGAAAATCTCCGAGGACTTGAAGAAAGATATTGACAGCAACACATAGGGGATTTCAACACCCACTGTCAAAAATGGATAGATCTTCCAAACAAAATGTCAACAAAGATATTGCAGCATTGCACAATGCCCTAGATCAAATGGTCTTAACTGATATACCGAGAGCCTTTTATCCCAAAAAAGCAAAATACACATTTTTTGAAATGTACATGAACATTTTCAAAGATTACACCACATGATAGGACACAAAACAAGCTTTAACAATTCAAGAAAATTAAAATCATATCAAGCACTTCCACTGACTACAAGGGACTGAAACTGTAAAACAACCTCAAGGAAAAAACTCAAAAACACTCAAATACATGGATTGAATAGCATGCTACTAAACAATGAATGGCTAAATAATAAGATTAAAGAAGAAATCAAAAAGTTTTGGGAAACAAATGAAAATGAACTCACCAACAACCCCAAACTTATGGGACACAGCAAAGGCAGTCCTCAGAGGGAAGTTCATATTAATACAGACCTACCTAAAAAAGATAGAAACATTTTAAATAAACAACCTAACACTATGCCTACAAGAACTCAAAGAACAACAACAAAGACAGCCCAGAGAAAGTAGAAGGAAGGAAATAACCAAGATCAGAGCAGAATCAAATGACATAGAGACTAAAAGCACAATTCTAAGGATCAATAAACCAGGGGCTGGTTCTTTGAAAAGATAGACAAAATCAACAAGCTTTTAAGAAGATTCATCAAGAAAAAATAGACAGGACCCAAATAAACACAATCAGATATGAAAGAGGAGAGATTACAACTGATACCACAGAAATACAAAGGATTGTTAGAAATTACTAGGAAGAACTACATGCCAAGGAATTTGAAAACCTAGGTGAAATGGACAAATTTTCAGAAAAATATAATCTTCCAAAACTCAATAAAGAAGAAGCAGAAAGCCTGAACAGACCAATAACAGCAGACAAAATTGAAGCAGTAATAAAAACACTCCCAACACACAAAATGCCTGGACCTGACAGTTTCACAGGACAATTCTACAAAAACATTTAAGGAAGAGCTAACCTCTTTCACAGACTATTCCAAAAATTCCAAGACGATGAAAGACTTCCAAACTCTTTTTATAAACTAGCATCCTCCTAATTCCAAAACCAGATAAAGACAAAACAAAGAAACTTCTGACCAATATTGCTGATGAACATAGATATTGACAAACCACATTCAGCAATACATTAAAAGGATCATACAGCATGACCAAGTGGGATTCATCACAGGCATGCAAGGATGGTACAATATTTGCAAATCAGTAAATGTAATACATCACATAAACAAAAGCAAAGACAAAAATCACATGATCATATCAATAGATGTGGGAAAAGCATTTGATAAGGTACAGCACCCATTTATGATAAAAAACACTCAGCAAAGTGGGAATACAGGGAGCATTTCTCAATATAATAAAGGCCATGTGAGAGACCAACAGCCAACATCACACTCAATGGGCAAAAACTAAAAACTTTCCCACTAAGATCAGAAACAAGACAAGGTTGCCCACTTTCACCACTTCTATTAAAAATAGTATTGAAAGTCCTAGCCACAGAAATCAGATAAGAAAAAGAAATTAAAGGCATCCAAATTGGAAAAGAGGAAAACAGTCATTGTTTACACATGGTATCATAGTGTACATAGAATATCCTATAGACTCCATGAAAACAACTGCTCAACCTAATAAATGAATTTGGCAAAACAGTGGGATACACAGTCAATATTAATAAATCAAAGGCATCTTTGTATACCAAAAATGAAATATTAGAAACAGAAATCAGGAAAAAATCCCATTGACTCTAGCAACAAAAAAAAAAAAAAATACTTAGGAATAAACTTAACCAAGGAGGTAAAAGACCTCTATGCAGAAAACTACACCACACTGAAGTAAGAAATTAAGGAAGACATAAACAAATGAAAACATATACTGTGTTCATGGGTCAGAATAATTAGCATCATCAAAATGTCCATATTAACCAAAAGCAATTTATAGATTCAATGCAATACTTATTGAAACACCAATGGTGTATTTCACAGATATAGAACAAACACTTCAAAAATCTACATGGAACCATAAATGACCCTGAAGAGCTGCAGCAACTATGAGAAAGAAGAACAAAGTAGGAGGGATCACAATACCTGATACCAAACTATATTACAAGGCCACTCTAATCAAAACAGCCTAATACTGACATAAAAACAGGCACATGGACTAATGGAACAGAATAGAGAGCCCAGGAATAAACCCAAGGCTCTATGATCAATTAATATTTGACAAAGGGGGCAACAGCATAAAATAGAGCAAAAATAGTCTCTTCAACAAGTGATTTTGGGACAGCTGGACAGCTACATGCAAAAAAATGAAACTTGACCACCAACTTACATAATACACAAAAATAAATTCAAGGTAGATAAAAGACTTATATTTAAGTCATGACACCATAAAAGTCCTTCAGAAGAACATAGGCAGGAAAATCTCAGATATTTCATGCAGCAATATTTTCATTGATATGTCCCCTAAAGCAAGGGACATAAAGGAAAGAATAAACAAATGGGATCTCATCAAAATAAAAAGCTTCCACAGGGCTAAATAAAACATCACTAAAAGGAAAAGAGAACCAACCATATGAGAAAACATATTTGCCAATGATACCTCAAACAATAGTTTGATATCCAAAATATATAAAGAACTCACACAACTCCACTCTAAGAAGACAAGCAACCCAATTAAAAAATGGGCAAAGGATTTGAACAGACACTTCTCCAAGGAGGACATACAGAAGATCCGGAGACACATGAAAAGATGCTCAGTATCTCTACCTGTCAGAGAGTTGAAAATTAAAACCACAATGAGATACCACCTCACACCAGTCAGAATGGCCATCATAAACAAAGCAACAAACAACAAGTGTTGGAGAGGTTGTAGAAAAAAGGGAACCCTAGTGCACTGTTGGTGGGGATGCAGAATGGTGCATCCACTATAGAAGACAGAATGGAATTTTCTCAGAAAACTAAAAATGGATCTGCCTTTTGACCCAGCAATTCCATTGCTAGGATTATATCCTAAGAACCCTGAAACACCAAGCCAAAAGAACCTATGCACTCCAATGTTCATAGCAGCACAATTTACAATAGCCAAGTGCTGGAAGCAACCTAGGTGCCCTTCAGTAAAAGAATGGATCGAAAAACTATGGTATATTTACACAATGGAATTCTATGCAGCAGAAAGAAAGAAGGAGCTCCTACCCTTTGTGACAGCATGGATAGAACTGGGGAGCATTATGTTAAGTGAAATAAACCAGGTGGTGAAAGACAAATACCATACGATCTTGCCTTTAACAGGAACCTAATCAACAAACCAAACAAACAAGCAAAATATAACCAAAGACATTGAAACTGGGAGCAACCTGACAGTGATCAGAAGGGAGAGGGAGGGGATAACAGGGGGAAAGGGTGAAGTGTTTATAGGAACAACATAAAGGACAGATGTACAATAACAAGGGGGTGGAAACAGAGGAGGGAGGTGGGGAGGGCTGGAAAGGTGTGGAGAGGTGGGAAAAAGGCAGAAACTGTACTTGAACAACAATAAAAATCAAAAGTATTTTTAAAGAATTTTTTAAAAAGAGGAGAATAGAAATTTTCTGACCTCCACACTTGCCCACCTCCTCCCCACTGGAAGAATATTTTTGATATACATGGCTTACTGAGTACATACTCCATATAATATAAGTTGGAGTAATTTTTGAGGTTTACTGACAAACAGAAAAATCCTTTTGAGTTTAAATTGGTTGTTTTATAGATCACACATTTTCATGAATGTGGATATTTTCTTCTATTTCTTTTTCAGATTATCTCCATTTACTTTGGTGGTGCTGGTGCAATTTATTTACTGGTACTTTTTTTTTATTTTCCACTAAATAAAGTTTGCGCTCAAATAAAAAAAAGAGAGAATTCATATTCATAATTCACCAGGTAAGAGAAGCCTAAGCAAGATACTATATATTTTATATTTATTATAGTCTATATTTTATATTTATTATACCAAAACTATTCAAATCAGGGAGAAAAGTAGGTTTCAATTTTATTCAAATGAGAGCAACTTTGAGTTCTTAATTGAGATAGCGTTTCAGTTTAGCATTAGAAAGGCTTGGCTAAAGGCAAAAAGTCAAGGGGAACAAGAGATAGCTAAGGATGCACAGCTATGCCTTTTGAGTGGAGTGCAGAGAGGGTGAACTGGGAAGAGGAAGTAGGTGACAACTAGAACAGGACTTAGAACAAGAGCTTGGAAACATGTACTAGACTTCAAATACCAGGATGAGAACTTTGTATTAGTTCAGTGCATAATACAGAGCCACAGTAGGATTTTGAGGGGAAAACAATCCATGATCTGTGCTTCACTTTGTAAGGAAGATGCAACTTTAGGCACTGTGGAGGATCACATAGAATGGGCAGAGAAGGGATTGAGTAATAGAAGAGAAATGTTTAATTAGAGAATATCAGTGAGCTCAAAGGTCAGTAAATGTCTTCCACAGTATGCAGTCCAGTGTGTGATTAGGCCAGTTAGTACATTTTAAGAAGAGGCTCTGAATTTGTAATCTCCCCCCCCCACTGCCATTAGTTTCTTCCCACTCATCCTAATTCTACATTTCAGATTTGTACAGAATAATCTAACCTTTGATTTTCATGACAGGACCTTAATTCTTCTTTAAAAGACAATTATGTTTTTTGTTTCCAAACTAACATAATCAAAGATTTTGAATGCTTCTTACAAATTTTAAGCTTGTTCACCCATGACAAGAATTGAAAGTAGACTATGTTTTTTGAAGATTAGTGCTTGGAAATTAAAGCCTATTTATGTTTCTCCTAGATCAGAGAACAAACTCCCATTTCCACATTCTAAATTTGATAATTCTACTACTAGATTTCAACAATGACCTAACTTTTTTTGAGTAGCGACTATATGACAAGCCTCATGCCAAGCATTCTTATGCAAAATCATACTCAGTGTTCACAACACTCCTAAGAAGAAGGCACTATAACCGTCACCTTAAAGAAAAGAAAATTCAGGTCAAGAGAGACTGGTCAAACATCACGAAAGGAGCACAGCTGGGACTAGAACCACTTTTGCCTGCCCCACAGCCCATGCTACTAAGGATGATGTCCTTGCTCCTTCTCTTTACATTGCATCAGCCTCTCTCTCTCATTTTTCCTTTCCTTTTCTTTCTCTCTTTCTTCCTTTCTTTTCTCCGCCCCCTTTCTTTCTTTTCCTTCCTTCCTTCATTTCTTGCTTCCTTTCCTTCTCTCTCTCTCTCTCTCCTTTTTTTTAGAGAAGAGGCAGTAATAGCCTGTAGCCAATTCATGGAGTACCTTAAATTAGTGATTATGAAACCTGGCTGCACATATGAATCACCTTGAAAGCTTAAGAAAAACTTCTCATGTTTGGGCCTTACTCCAGCTCAATTAACATAAATTTCTGAGAGTAGATCCTGTGCACTGGTTTATTTAAAATTCTTTCCAGGTAATTGTCATGTATAGCTAGTCAAGATCTGCCTTAAGTCCTTTTTACATAGGCTGCTGTTAAGTCCAGTTTCCCTTATTCTATATCTAAGTAGTTGATTGAAGATACACTACAGGACCTAACATGTGTCAAAATTAAACTTCATCTTCTAGGATTCCAGCCTGTCAAAACCTTTATGAAACCTTATTCTGTCATCCAGCAGTTTTTAAACCTCTGTTTCATGTCATTTTAAAAATGTCATGGGAATTCCATTGATATTTCCTCCTGCATCTTAAAGAAAGTCAATGAACGAGAACCTTCAAGCATATTGGCTTGATATCCTTAGGCACAGGAATCCAAATACATTTACATAATTATGCTTGCCTCTGGTTCACTTCCTCACTTTGTTTATAGGAATGTCATTAATGACCTTTTAAAAAACTTGGTAAAATACAAATGTACTATTTGTAGCACATTTTTCTGCTCTACCAATTAACATTCTCTGACAAGAATTATGTGTCTCTGCCATGGCTTATTCTTACTTACGGCTTATTCTTGTTCTTATTTCCTAAAAATCCTCCTGAATACTAATCACCATTTTGGAGTCTCTCAGGAAATTCAACCAAGAGCACAAAGGGTTTGGTCTGGGTCTAAAACTCACAGAGAAGGATAATGGGAACACAGGAGGCACTGAGATGAGTAAAAAGCAAAGTAATAAGATGGCAGTGGACACACATCATGGAATGACTGTATTTTAATGAGTTTGGCACAAGAACTTTTGCATTGATATGGCACTGGAAACATAGGGAATAAGAAACATCAAGAGTGGAATGTCACCCTGGCCAGCGTGGCTCAGTTGTTTGGGCATCATCAGCACAGCAAAGGGTCGCCAGTTTGATTCCCAGTCGGGACACATGCATGTGTTGCAGTCTCTGGTCAGTCGAGTACAGGAGGCAATTGATCAATGTTTCTCTCCCTCTCTTTTTCCCTCCCTTCCTCTCTCTCTAAAAATAAAATAAATTAAATCTTTTAAAAAAGGAAGTGGAGTGTCATAGTGGTCAGAAGAGGAAACCATTCAAGAAGACAGGTGTTAGCAGTACCAAATGATGTTAAAAGGGTGGAGCAGGATGACAACAAAGGCATTACTGCTTCCACATCTACACTTGGGAAATGTATTAGGATGCCCCCTTGGGGTCAACCTGTGGAAAGAAGGAGAAGGAAATAGGACTGGGGCAGAGAGAGAAGTTGCTGCAATTGTGATACAATCTCAAGGGAAGCCTTCCTGCCCCTGCAAGAAGTTCTGAAGACGGAATGATGAAGGTGGGTGAGAGAGCTGGGCCGTTATGCTCCAGTGTTGATCAGTCCCTATGCCAGTGCCCCGCCCAGGAAGGAGCGATTGCCTGGCTACCAACAATTCTCCATGGACCATCCTTGCTGATCTTTAAAACATGAAACTTAGAACATGTCACCTCTCTCTGAAAGCTCTCCAAAGTCTACTCAGGGTGACTGATGCTGGTATCTCTGACTTGACCACTCCTTCTACTCTCCTGCCATTCCCCCTGCTATAGTTTTCAGGTTACTTCTTTAACATGCCAGCTGAACTCCCATCTCAAGGCCTTTTTACATGCTGTATCCTCTACTTTCCTTGATCCTTTTTTAGAATTTTTTATATTGAATTTATGGAATGACACTGAGACTTCACACTAGCTCAATTTCATACATGTCACTGCCTCTGAAAGCCTACTCCCAACCACTTTAAAATAAATCCACCCCACCACTCTGTTCCCTGACACTGATTGAGTTTTCCTCATAGTAGTTATTTCTTGACTTGAAGTCATGTTGTTATATAATATGAACATCTAAAAGTAATGATGTTATATTATACATACAAAGGTGAACCTTTGCACTAAACTAAGCTTAATCCTCAATTTAACATGCAATGTATTTCATACTCTGGTATAGCAATTATATTTGAAAAGGTCTCAGCTTTAAAGTGATAAGAATTGGATAAGAGACCCAGGCCTTATATTCTCAGGTAAACCAGGAAAAAAAGGAAACATTTTGCTTCCTATCAAGGAAAAGCAATTAATTTTTCATCAAATCTAAATAGTATCCTATCAGAATTATTGCTTGCTTTGTAGAGAAAAAAACTTAATTATTAATAGAACCTGATCATTATAATCTGGGAAGAACCAAGTTGTCTTGGTCTTGTTGCACTTTGCTTTATTATTCAAAATAAAAATTCCATTTTCTGTACCCCCAAATTATCTTTTTTTCTTTTTAAAAAATGTGTTTATTGCCCTGGCCAGGTGGCTCAGTTGGTTAGAACATCATCCTGTACACCAGAAGGTTACAGGTTCAATCCCTGGTCAGGGAACATACCTGAGTTGGGGGTTCTGTCTTTGGTGGGGACACATGAAGAAGGAAATAAGTGATGTTTCTCTCTCTCTCTCTCCCCCTTCCTAACTCTCCAGAAAATCAATAACTATATAAATATATCCTCAGCTGAGTATTAAAGATAAAAATAAAAAATGTATTTATTTACTACTTATCTCACACACACACACAAAACATGAGCTCCATTATAGGAGGGACTTTGTCTTGTTCATTGCTAGTCCTGTTCACTCAGTACTAGAAAGAGTATGATGTATAGAAGGCATTAAATAAAAACTTTTCAAAAACATGTTGAATTTGTTCTGTAAGAACTTTGAGAAACAATTTTTAAGAGAATGGTAGAAATAAAAACAAAAAGGCAGAAACAAAAGTAAAAATTGCATGGGCAAGTGATGAAAATGTATAGTCAGATAACCTAGTCAAGAAGGTATCTATCATTTAAGGGAAGAAAATGGAGCCCTAGTATGACAGAAAAGTAAGGACATTTTCTCTAATATTAGGGGAGAGAAGGGATATTTGGGAGTATCTATACTGAGAAGTTACTAAATAAATACTAGGGAATGAAGAGTCAAATAAGGGAGAGATTTTATTGTTCAGGCCTCTTTGTTACAGACACTCAAACTGAAGTAGATTAGACAAAAAGAAGTGAATAGTTTGACTCAAATAATCAAATTTAAGTAAAAAGTATGGTACTGACCATCAAAAGCTAAAACTAGTAACAGGGGTGTTCTAAATAATCGCACATTTTTGCTTTCTCTTTCTAAGTTTATCTGTGCTTTCCGACAGCTTCATTATCTTCTACTGCCAGCTAGCTTTCATCACATGTACATATGTACTAATGGTGTCTAAACTGATATTCTTGCAGCTTTTTAACAAGTGGAAAGGGTCTATTCTCCAGAATGTAATGGAAAAAAGAGAAGGATCCCTTCATGTGGGAGGAATTATCGGGAATAAGGAAGAAGAATTTATTCCATCTCAACATTCATACTGTGGATAAATAGCAGTATGTCTATATGTAAATTCTGAACATGTATGTTTTGAGCTTTTTTACAAATTGAACCTCATTGGGTCAGATGCTCACCCAAAGGCCAATCACTGTGTAGAAAAAGGAGAGGAATTAAGGATAAGAATATATTGGTCTAAAGGCTTCTGACCAACATGGAGGCATAGGCAGAAATGCTTAGCTTCCTTGCACAAGCAAAAGAAGGATAACAACAAATTTAAAAACAAAGAACAAACAGAACTGCCAGGAAAATTATTTGCATGGAAGTCCAACAAACAAGAAGTTAAAGAAACATTCATCCAGTCTGGTAGACATCTGGGCAAGAAGACATACGGCAAGACAAGACATTGGACTAATGGGCTGATCCCACATTAGCAGGCAGATAAGCCAAGAGGAACAATAAGGGAGTGAGACAAACCACGAAACCCAGGGTTACAGCTCAGTGAACTAAAACCTCAAAATCCCTGGCTATAAAAAATCTTTGGGGGTTGTGTGGCAAGAGAAACTCCCAGCCTCACAGGAAAGTTTGTTGGAGAGACTCACAGGGTCCTAAAACACACACAAACCCACTCACCTGCAAGACAGCACCTGAAAGGGCACAATCTGCTTGTGGGAAGTGAGGGAAGTGGCAGAAAGTGGGACAAGAGCAGAGCAAGCTGCATTGTTCCCTCTCTGATCTCTCCCCCACAGAAAGCACCAAAACAAAGCACAGAGGGTTGCCCTGCCCTGGCAAATGCCTAAGGCTCCACCCTTTACCATGTAACAGGGGCACCAAGACAAAGAAATATGGCCCAAATGAAAGAACAGATCAAAACTCCAGAAAAGGATCTAAGTAACAAGGAGATAGACAACCTATTTCTGATGCCTAGTTCAAAACACTGGTAATTAGGATGCTTACAGAATTGATTGAGCTTGGTCACAAAATGAAGAAAGAAATGAAGGATACACAAAGTGAAATAAAGGAAAATATACAGGGAACCAACAGTGAAGGGAAGCAAATCAGGACTCAGATCAATGATTTGGAACAAAAGGAAGAAATAAACATCCAACTTGAAAGGAATGAAGAAACAAGAATTTTAAAAAATGAGGAGAAGCTTAGGAACCTCTGGGACAACTTTAAGTGTTCCAACATCTGAATCATAGGGGTACCAGAAGGAGAAGAGGAAGAGTAAGAAATTTAAAATGTATTTGAAAAAATAATGAAGGAAAACTTCCCCAATCTGGCAAAGGAAATAGATTTCCAGGAAGTCCAGGAAGCCCAGAGAGTCCCAAAGAAATTGGACCCAAGGAGGAACATACCAAGACACATCATAATTAAGTTACCCAAGATTAAAGATAAGGAGAGAATCTTAAACGCAACAAGAGTAATGGAGAAGGTTACCTACAAAGGAGTTCCCATAAGACTATCTGCTGATTTCTCAAAAGAAACCTTAAGGGAAAGATGTATTCCAAGTCATAAGAGGCAAGAACCTACATCCAAGATTATTCAATTCAGCAAAGCTTTTATTTAGAATGGAAGCACAGATAAAGTGCTTCCCAGATAAGGTCAAGTTAAATGAGTTCATCATAACTAAGCCCTTATTATATGAAATGTTAAAGGGACTTATCTAAGAAATAGATCAAAAACTATGAACGAACAGTGAAATGATAACAGACTTACAATTATCAGCAACTAAACCTAAAAGAAAACAAAACAAAAACTAAGCAAACATCTAGAACAGGAAGAGAATATCAGAAATGGAGATCACATGGAGGGTTATCAGCAGGAGAGGGTGAGAATGGGTGAAAAGGTACAGGGAATAAGAAGCATAATAGACAAGCACAAAACAGACAGGTGGAAGTTAAGAATAGTATGGGCAATGGAGAATCCAAAGAATTTATATGTACAGCCCACAGACATGAACTAAGGGAGAGGGGTATGCTGGAGGGAGAGGGAGTGCAGGGCAGAGGGGGAATAAATGGGAGGGAAAAAATTGGGACAACCGCAATAGCATAATCAATAAAATATACTTAAAAATATAAGAATCTATTGAAATCAAAGGTCAAAGAAAAGACAAAAGTAGCTCCTCTAAAGAAGAAAGGCAGACAAAATAACTAAGGTTTGTTACAGGGGTATGCTATAATTAATACCATTTTGTACATGTGTTTTGATACCTCAAAAATAAATTTAGGAAGGACAAAAAAGATATTCTTTCTATATAGATCATTCAAAATTCTTGTTTTTTATTGTATTTTTTCCATTACCATTTAGCCAACTTATACCTCCCCTTACCCTTGCAATCATAACACTTTGTCCATGTCCATGTCCATGTCCATGAGTCTTTTTTTCCTTTTTGCTTAAATCTTCCTCATTTCAACCCCTCCAGCTGTCATCCTACTCCCATCTATGAGTCTGTCCCCACTTTCCTTGTTAGTTCAGTTTGTATATTAGATTCCACAGATGAATGAAATCATATGGTGTTTGTCTTTCTCTGACTGGCTTAGTTTACTTAGCATAATGTTTTCCAGGTCAATCCATAATGTTGCAAAGGGTAAAATTTTCTCCTTTTTTGTGGCTAAGTAGTATTCCATTGTGTAAATGTCCCATAGTTGACTCCTCCACTCATCTACTGATGGACACTTGGGCTGCTTCATATATTGGGGATTGTAAACAATGCTGCAATGAACATGAGGTGCTTATGTTCTTTTGAATTAGTGCTTGGGGTTCCTTCAGATATATTCCCAGAAGTGGGATCACCGGATCAAAAGGTAGATCCATTTTTAATCTTTTGAGGTTTCTCCATACTGTTTTCAAAGTGACTGCACCAGTCTGCAATTCTATCAACAGTGCAAAAGTGTTCCCCTTCCTCCATGTCCTCAACAGCATTTGTTGTTTGTTGATTTATTGATGATAGCTATTCTAACAGGCATGAGATGATATCTCATTGTAGTTTTTATCTCCATTTCTCTGATGATTAGTGACATTGAGCATCTTTTCATATGCCCATGTGTATGTCCTGTACATGGCCTGTACAAAGAGGACATACAGATGGCCCCTTTGCCCATCAGATTCTTTGCCCATTTTTTAATTGTGTTGTTTGGTTTTTTGGTGTTGATTCTGTAAATTCTTTATAAATATTGGATATTAACCCCTTATTAGATGTATTGGCAAATATGTTCTCCCATTCTGTGGGTTAGCTTTTTATTTTGTTGACAATTTCCTTTGCTGTGCAAAAACTTTTATGTTTGATTTAGTTCCATTTATTTATTTTTTTATTTCCCTTGCCTAAGAAGATATATCTGATAAAATATTGCTACAAGAAATGTCCGAGATTTTGCTGCCTGTTTTCTTCTATGATTTTTATGGCTTCGGAACTACCTATTAAGTCTTTGATCCATTTTTTAAATTGTTTTTCAAGTACAGTTGTCTCCATTTTCATCCCACCTTGGCCCTCCAGACCACCCATCCCCACCTCCCACCCTCTAACCTACCCCCTTTGGCTTGGTCCATGTGTCCTTTATACATGTTCCTTGATGAACTTTCCCCTATTTTCCTCCATTATCCTTCTCCCTTACCCCTTCTGGATACTGTCAGTTTGTTCTTTAATTCAAGGTTTCTGTTTATATTTTGCTTGTTTGTGTGTTTTGTTGATTAGGTTCCACTTGTATGTGAGATCATATGGTATTTTTCAATTTATTCTTGTGTGTGGTAATAAGAAGGTGGTCTAGTTTCATTTTTCTGCACAAATCTGACCAATCTGTCCAATGCCATTTATTGAATAAACTATCTTTAGCTCATGGTATGTACTTGCTTCCTGTGTTGAAAATTAATTGACTATAGAAGTGTGGGTTTATTTCTGCTCTTGATTCTGTTCCATTGATGTATGCATCTGTTTTTATGCCAGTACCAGGCTGTTCTGATTACTATGGCCTTATAGTATAGTTCATTATTAGGCAGTGTGATTCCTCCAACTTTGTTCTTTCTCAGGATTGCTGTTGCTATGTGGGGCCTTTTGTGGTTTCATATAAATTGTTGAAGTATTTGTTCTAGTTCTGTGAAATATGTCATTGGAATCTTGATAGGAATTTCATTGAATCTATAGATTCCTTGAGGAAGTATGGACATTTTAACAATGGTAATTCCTTTCCATGAGCACAGTATATGCTTCCATGTATTTGTATTTTCTTCTATTTCTTTCTTCAGTGTCTAAAATTTTCCAAGTACAGGTCTTTTATATCCTTGGTTAGGTTTACTCCTAGGTATTTTATTATTTTTGTGGCAATTGTGAATGGGATTGTTTTCTTAATTTCCGTCTCTATTAGTTCATTATTGGCTTATAAAAATGCAAGTGGTTCCTGGATATTAATTTTGTATCCTCCTATTTGCTGAATGCAATTATTAGTGCTAATAGTTTTTTTGGTGGGATATTTGGGGTTTTCTATGTACAATTTCATGTCCTCTGCAAATCATGACAGTTTTATTTCTCCCTTTCCAATCTGGATGCTTTTTGACTCTTCTTCTTGTCTGATTGTTGTGGTTAGGACTTCCAGTACTATACTGAGTAAGAGAGGTAAAAGTGGATATTCCCATCTTTCCCCCAGTCTTAAGGGGAACACTTGTAGTTTTTGCCTGTTATGTATGATTCTGGCAGTGGATTTGTCATATATGGTTTTTATTATGTTTACATATGTTCCTTCTATTCCCACATTGCTGAGAGTTTTTATCATAAATTTGTGCTGCATTTTATCAAATGCTTTTTCTGCATCTATTGATATATGTTCACACAGTTTTCATCTTTCATTTTGTTTATGTAGTGAATCATATTTATTGTTCTGCAAATGTTATACCAACCTTGCATTCCAGGAATAAATTCCACTTGATCATGGTGTATGATCCTTTTGATACACTGCTGTATTTGGTTTGCTAATATTTTGTTGAGGATTTTAGCATCTATGTTCATCAGGGATATTGGCTTATAATTTTCTTTCTTTGTAGTGTCTTTATCTGGTTTTGGAATTATGATAATGCTGACCCCCAAAAAATGAGTTTTGGAGACTTCCTTCCTCTTTAATTTTATGAATAGTTGGAGAAGGAGAGGTGTTAGTTCTTGGAATGTTTGGTAAATTCACCCATGAAGTCACCTGGTCCAGAGCTTTTGTTTGTTGGGGGGTTTGTTTGTTTGTTTGTTTGTTTTTTATTACTGCTTCAATTTCACTGGGTATAATCTGTCTATCATATCTCTGACTTTTCCTGATTTAGTTTTGGAAGATTGTATATTTCTAAGAATTTATCCATTTTGTCCAGGCATCCAATTTGTTGGTGTATAATTTTTCATAATATTTTCTTACAATTCTTTGTATGTCTTTAGTGTCAGTTGTTATTTCACCTCTTTCATTTCTGTTTTTATTTTTTAATCCTTTCTCTTTTTTTCATGATGAGTCTGGTTAAACATTTGTCAATCTTGTTTATGTTTTTTAAAAACCAGATCTTGTATTTATTAATCTTTATAATATTTTTAGACTCTATTCCATTTATTTCTGCTCTGATCTTGATTGTTTCCTTCCTTCTACTCACTTTGGACTTGGCTTGTTTTTCTTCTTCAAGATCCTTTACGTGTAAAATTAGATAGTTTGTTTGAGCTTTTTCTTGTTTTTTTCATATAGGCCTGTAATGCTATGAATTTCCCTCTTAGGATTGCTTTACCAGTGTCCCACAGATTTTCAATGGTTGTGTCTACATTTTCATTTGTTTCAAGGTATCTTTTGATTTCTTCCCTCCTCATTGTTAACCCATTCATTGTTTAATAACGTTATTTAGTTTCCATATCTTTGCATATTTTTCAGTGCTCTTCTTGTGATTGATTTCTAGTTTCATAGCATTGCGGTCAGAGAAGATGCTTAATATGATATCAATCTTCTTAAGTTTATTAAATCTTGTTTTGTGTCCTGACATGGGGTTTACCCTAGAAAATGCCCATGTGCACTTGAAAAGTACCTACATTCTGCTGCTTTGTGATGAAATTCTCTGAAAATATCATTTAAATCCATTTGATCTAGTGTGTCATTTAAGGCCTCTGCCTCCTTGTTGATTCTCTGTCTGGAAGATCTACCTATTGAAGTTAGTGGGGTGTTAAAATCTTTGACTATATCTCTATTTCTGTCAGTCTCTCCCTCTATATCCATCAATATTTGCTTCACATATTTAGTTGCTCCTATGTTGGGTGCAGAAGTGTTTACTAGGGTTATATTCTCCTGTTGGATTGTTCCCTTTATCATTATGTAGTGTCCTGTTTTGTTTATTACTAGAGTCTTGCTTTTACAGTGTATTTTGTTAGATAAAAGTACTGCTGCCCCAGCTTTTTCTTCCTTTCCATTTTCCTTTCCATCTTTTTTCCATTGCTTTACTTTTAGTCTGTTTGTATCTTTTGATCTGAGACAGGTCTCTTGTAGACAGCATATATGAGTCTTGTTTTGTTATCCATTCAGCTACCCTATGTCTCTTGGTTGTAGCACTTAAGCCATTTACATTTAAGGTAATTATTAATAGATAAATATTTAGTGCCATTTTATTCACATTTTATTGACTATTTTCCTCTGTCATTTTTTTTCCTTGTTCTTCTTCTGAAAGAAAGCCATTTAATATCTGTCCAGTACTGGTTTGATGTTAACAAACTCCTTTATCTTGTTCTTGTCTGTGAAACTCCTTATTTCTCCTTCAATTTTAAAATTGCTGGGTAAAGTAGACTTGGTTGTAGGTCCATGATTTTCATCATCCTAAATCAGGGATATCAAACTCATTTTCCCTGGGGACCACATCAGCCTCCCAGTTGCCTTCAAAGGGCTGAATGTAATTTTAGGACTGTATAAATATAACTACTCCTTAACAGTGAAGTGAGAGCTGGGCACTGCTGCAGGGTAGAAACAAGGTGCTGGGCCAGATAGAACAAGGTGGAGGGCCAGATTCAGCCTGCAGGCCTTGTGTTTGCCTCCTGTGTTCTAAATATTTCATGCTACTCCATTCTGGCCTGAAATGTTTCTGTTGAGAAATCAGGTAACAGTCCAATTGACGTTTCCTTGTATGTAACTACTTGCTTTTCTTTTGTGGCTTTTAAAGAGTCCCACACCAAGGGACACTTTTAATTGTAATTAAAATGAAAAGACTTAAAAAACACCAAATATTAATTTATCTCTTAAAGCCTCTTATAATCAACCATGAATTTTGAAAGTTAAAGAGATCACAATTTTCATACAAAATAAAATAAAAAGCAGTTTTTCTAAACTGGTATTTTCAAATGACACTGTCATCACAAATTTAAATATACTTTTATAAATATAACAACCATATTAGATAACACTAAGTAAACCTGATAGAGAACGCAAGCTGACAGCATAGTATTGTAAAATCTCTAATAGGCTCTCAGTTTCTCATGTGAGCTAGGTTTAACCACAATTACAGGAAACAAATATCTTCCAAAAAAAACATATTTAGAGAGTAAACTGTTCAAGAAATACACAGACATCAAAAAACTTCAAGCTATGTATTTTTTCTTTAATTTTCTTCAATAATCAAAATTTTCATTAGTAGTCATGCAAATTACCAGTTTTTTATGCACTCTATCTTAATTGTTACATTCAATTTTATAATCAGTTTTAAATTTCAAAAAGTATAAAAATTTTATTTCTCCTCAGGCTCACTCATCCTCCCTATTAATGCTTTATGCTTCTATTTCTTAAATATCTCATTTGCATAAATTGTCTGCAAACAATTAAAGTTCATTAAGATAATTTATCACTTGAAAGTAAAGCAATATTATCAGTAGGTATCAGCTTGTTAAGCAAAAAAAGAGTAAGTTTCTGGGAAAAGAATCAGCCCTTATTACCAAGTAGATACAAGTGGCAAAAAGAAAAAGAAGAGTTGCAATTAGCTAATCATGCTTCTCTAGCAGCTTATTTTGCAAGCAAACTATACATTAGATAATTTACACTTTGGCAATCTTCTTGCATATGAATTATGATAAAGTTCTCATAAAAATATCAAGTCTTTTAACTGCCAAAAGAGCTCTCTAGCCAGAGTCCTTTGGAAATTAATTTTTTTAGTGTATGTGAAAAAGCAGTGTTCATTATCAGCAGTTACACTAATTTTAGGTAGGCATTTCTTTAGCTTTCTGTATAAATAAGCTTTTTTTTTTTAATGAAAATGCTGACGTTACTAGAGGAATAAGTTCTTCAGCAGTGTCTGGGAAAAGAATTTCAGGGACACTCAGGTACTAGGAGTTTTAAGTGATAGTGGCAAGATTTATTAGAGTGAAAAGTTACAAGTGGCAGTACCCTCTCAGAGAGTCACTGCGGGCTGGCTGAGACCAGCTACATGGTTTCAGGAAAGGAAGTTACAGAGGCAAAAGGATTAGTCCTCTGCCGATGGCCACTGCCCTTTCTATTGCAAGTCTCATGGGTACCCTTAGAATTCAGGAGAAAATAAAGCAAAAGAGCACACCAGAGAGAAGGAAGGGTAGAGGGTGCTCCCGGGTGGATGCATACTGTGTTCTCTATCTTCCATATATTTCCTTGGGTTTGTGAAAGAGCAAGCTTTCTTTCGGACTACCCAATTTCTTTCCTGGCTGGTCCCATGCTTGTGCCTGTGCCCTCCCCCATCCAATCCTTTCCTGGATTCTCCAGGGCTTGTGCCCTTCCCCAATTTGATCCATTCCCAGGCTAGTGCTCCCCCCCTTTTATGGTCACCATTTTGGCTTCTATTGCTGTTTATCTGGCAGAGTAATGCCAGTTACTCTACATGATGGCTATATATAAAGCTGTCTTTTCTGCCCAGTCCACCAGGCACCATGTTTTTCTTCCTTTGACTGAAAGATGCTGGTTACTTGGTTGCAGAGGCGTCAAACTCATTTTCACTGAGGGCCACATCGGCCTCGAGGTTGACTTCAAAGGGCCAAATGTAATTTTAGAGCTGTATAAATGTAACCACTCCTTAACAAGTTAAGTGAGAGCTTGGCACTGCCACCAGGTAGAAACAAGGTGCCTGGCCAGATAAAACAAGGTGGAGGCCAGATTCAGCCCGTGGGCCTTGTGTTTGCTACCTGTGCTCTATTGAGTGACTGAAAGGTTAATTAGGTTTAATCAAATGTGCCTGGTTCTCTTCTCTTATGTTAATACCTAATAACTGCCTACTCTAACACTGATATTTTATCTGAGTATAAGATAAAGTAGCAAAATGATACATGAAAGTTTTAAAATACATGAGAGAGGCAAAAGAACCTTTCTGAAGGTAATAGAAAAGAAACGTATTAGAACATATAAAAATGCAATAAACAGTAATATAATCATTGTGAGTATTGATGTTAGGAGAGGAAAGGCTGTATTAATTTTTGGAAAAGTTATTTCCAGGCTGATGAAGTGGATGATTCCAAAATTTCATTGATTTGAAATTTCATATCAAATCTGCTCTATTTGGGGGAAGAAAAATAATTTCTCCTGTACCCTTCTGAGTTCTTAGCTGAGATCCCTGTAATAACAGATTGGTGAGTGAAAACAAACAGAAATTTAATAACATGCATATCACATATATACATAGAAGATATTCAGGCAAAAAATGAGTAACTGCCTGATGTGGCTTAGAATTCGGGCTTCTCTACCAGCTTAATAGAAAAAGGGAATGGTGGACATAGGCCTGTTAGGAGAGAGCAAATAATTTTTAGAAAAGATGAATGGGCCCACAGAAGAATAGATGGGAGGCATGATAGTTTGTGACAAAGTTTGGGGATGATGTCAACTTCTAGTCTCAATCTTCTGTGATATGAGTCTATTTTCTCTGGTTCATAAAATTTCTGGAAACGGGATTTATGACAATTGAGTACCTTTCTGAGGATCAGTCTTCAGGCAGATAGGAGGTATTCAAATAAAGCTACCCCCTGCATTTGCCACTTATACAAGTGCCTACAGCTCAAAATAATGAATATTTCAAAGTAACATATTTTGGTGTGGTATATCCTAAATTCCTACAGTCATATTTTGAAGTGGCATATTCTATTGCCCTTCATAAGCTTCTTTTTAAGGGAAGTAATAAAGACAATTAATGACAAATTTAAGACAAATTTAAAGACAATTTTTAGGTTAAAGCATCCATCACTGGAGTCATAATAAAAGAAAAAATATGGATAAAAATATATAGTGGAAACAATAATCATAATATACTAAAATATGTGTGATGCAGGGAAATCAGAGCTTAAAAAGAAATTTATAACCTCAAATGAATAAATTAGAAAAAAATAAAGACTATATTTTAATGATCCAGGCTTCAATCTCAGAAAACTAGAAAAATCAACATATTAACCCCCAAATATAGACAAAACTAAAGAATAAAATAGGACTATAAATATAATTAAAAAACAAACTTTAAAATTTAAAAAGTCAGGATGGTGTAGAGACAGGTCATTTTTCATAAAATTTATAAAGCCCTAGAAAAATTGATCAAGGAAAACAAAAAGCAAGTACAACTTACCAAAATATAAACAAAATGTAAATATCAATGAGATCATGTAGGCAATAAAAATTTAAATACCTTATACAACCTTTATGTTAAAAAAATTTAAAACTAATTGAAGTGGATAAATTCCATCATAAAAGTGACACATTTCATAAAGTAACACTATATATACTTATGGTAATTGGATACATTTAGATGCTTTCTACCAAGAAACTATGATATATGGTTTAACTGATGAATTACTCTAAAGATTTAAGGAATTACATCTATTTTAATACACTATTCCAGAGAGTAGAAAAAATACTATGTTCATAACCTTAAAAATGGGGAAATTACCATTTCTCTCATGAATATGGATCAAAATTATAAATAAAATTATCCAATCAAACCTATATACGATAACATATTATGAACAAGTAGAGTTTATTCCAAAATGTAAAATGATTTAACATTCAAAATGAATCTATTAATGTGGTTAATGAATAGTGTAAAACATTGAAAGGATAAAAGAGTATAAGAAAAGCTATTTGACAAAGTCAACCCATTCACGACTGAAAGGCTCAGCAAACGAGACAAAGCAGGAAACTGATAAATAGCACATAAAAGAAACTCACAGCAAACAGTGCTGTCAATAGTAAAATATTGAATACTTGGAAGTCAGAAATGAGATAAGGATATCCACTATTAGCTGATGTTTTAAATCTGAAAAAATAATTGTTGATTTAAGTAATTTTAAGTTATAAGAAAGTAAGATAATTGCTAAAAAATTCTCTGAATGAACAATGTGATAAAATGTTAAGATATATTCTAAAGCCTCAGAAATTAAGAGTGATGTGGACATTGTATAACTACCCATAGAATATATGTAAGAATTGACTCAAGTGAACTAGGGACTTTACTATTTGAAAATGTTCTCAAAATAATGGAAAGATAATGCAGTATAAAGAAAAAAAATTAGGAAAACTTGAAAAGCACTTTAAAAGATTTTGATTCACCTAACTATATAGTTGAAAAAATTCTGAATGGTTTTATGATTTTAATGCAATCCATTAAAAATTGAAGTAGTAAGACAAAATATAGGTAAATTATTTTATAACCTAGGTGCAACAAAGGCTTTCTAATTATGACACAAAATAATGAAGCTATAAGAAACACTAATAACTTTGACCATATACATATAAAAAACTTCTGCTTAGCAAAACACCGTTTAAAATGAACAAATTTAAGTTTGCTCAATGCTACATCTCCCAAGTTGAAGCCTGCTGCTATCTAAAGGCAAATAGCATGTAAGCTACCTTTAGGAGAACAATCTTGTCTCAAGCACCAACAAGCTTTGCCACTGTACTTACATTATCTTTAGCAAAATAATCAACTTCCAGTTGTCGAGAGCTGTGGAGAGTCTAAGATTTTACCATAGTCGCAAGCCAACAAGTTCACCTGCCACAGTTTTGTAGGCTCTGGTAGGTATACCACTAGTAGGTCAGAAACAAAGAACTTCAGCACTAATGGCACAGAAGGCAGCGTGGTTCACCTTGGTTTCAGTTCCCCCTTGTCTGCCAAATCCCATGCCAGTGATGTGTAGGCAGATCCATATAGATGCTGGATCCCCACTGAGTTTGAGAGATATTTGGGGAATTCCAAGTTCAATAAACTCCAATATTTTAAAGAGGTCTGCTAGCAAAACACACAAACAAAAGAAGATACTAACTTTATTGTGCTGGTCAGAAAAAGAAAATCTGCTGTCTACCTTGGTGCTTGTATTACCTTGCTATACAAACATACTTTAACAAATAATCTGGTCTTCTTTTTCTTAGATAAGTCCCTTTAACATTTCATATAATAAGGGCTTGGTGATGTTGAACTCCTTTAACTTGACCTTATCTGAGAAGCTCTTTATCTGCCCTTCCATTCTGAATAAAAGTTTTGCTGGATAGAGTAATCTTGGGTGTAGGTCCTTGCCTTTCATGACTTGGAATACTTCTTTCCAGCCCCTTCTTGCCTGGAAGGTCTCTTTTGAGAAATCAGCTGACAGTCTGATGGGAACTCCTTTGTAGGTAACTGTCTCCTTATGTCTTGCTGCTTCTAGGATTCTATCCTTCATTTTAATCTTGGCTAATGTAATTATGATGTGCCTTGGTGTGTTCCTCCTTGGGTCCAACTTCTTTGGGACTCTCTGAGCTTCCTGGACTTCCTGGAAGTCTTCCTGGACTTCCTGGAATTCTATTTCCTTTGCCAGATTGGGAAAGTTCTCCTTTATTATTTGTTCGAATAAAATTTCCTCTTGTTGCTCTTCCTCTTTCCCTTCTGGTACCCCTATAATTCGGATGTTGGAACATTTAAAGAAGTCCTGCAGGTTCCTAAGCCTTTCCTTATTTTTTTTGAATTCTTGTTTCTTCATTCTTTTCAAAACATGTATAGTAAAATGATTGCAAACTCACAATGATTAACAACTACTCCTAAAACAAAAACAAAAACAAACTAAGCAAACAATAAATAAAACAGGAACAGAACCACAGAAAGGGAGATCTCATGGAGGGTTAGCAACAAGGGAGTGGGAGGAGGAGAGTGGGGGAAAGGTACAGAGAATAAGTAGCATAGATGGCAGGTAGAAAATAGAGAGGTGGAGGGTAAGAATAGGATGGGAAATGTAGAAACTAAAGAACTTATGACACATGAACATGAACTAAAGGGGGGAATGTGGGTGGGAAAGGGTGTGCAGGGTGGAGGGTAATGAAGGGGGGAATGGAACAACTGTAATAGCATAATCAATAACATATATTTAAAAAATAATAATCTGGAATAAGAGCTGATTACTAGATATACCAAAACACCATGGGGTGCTGTCTCCCAACACTGTTAGCCTTAGTTGTTTCACTGGTACATTACGGATTTTCAAGCAAGTAGCATCTGTTGCCCCTCACCAGAAGTAAAAGTCAGAATAATTTGTCTACCTCAACTTGTTCTATGAATTGCCAAGAAAAATGCAGCCCATTCAAACACTGGATGAGACAAAGCTTTACTCACATAGAGAAGAGACGGAGCAAGAGCAGCTCCAGTAGCAGGTTTTGGTCCCCACAGTCAGCAAGTCCCTCTGAGGCAACTGGCCTGTACCCACCCCTCTTGTATTCTTGCAGAACCAAGGACCCCATCCTCTCCCTGCAGGGGACAATTACACCAGTGGGTTAGTCCGGTGCCTTATGACACATATACTTAAACCAAAGGAACACACATTGAATTGAAATAGGAAAAGACATCCCCATACAAGGCGACAAGCCCAGCACAACTGGTGAGGTCTCTCTAGCTCTTGGTACGGAAGTGTTCCAGGGCCAAGGCACAGTCTCATGTGGCCAAGTGAGGACTAAAGGACTCAATACGTGAGACTGCCTTTTCCAGCCTGGATAACATACATTATGTAGGGCAGTTACAAGAATTAAATAGGATGGTGTTAGTACCTTGGAAGTACTCACAACATAAACACTATTTTGCGTATGGTTATAATTGTAAAAAGGACCCGTGGACAAGGACAACAGTGTGGTGATTGCAGGGGAGGGGGCGGGTGGAGGTGGAAGAGGGTTTAGGGGACATAAGTGGTAATGGGAAAAATACAATAAAATGAATGATTAAAATTTTTTTAAATAAAATGGCAAAAAAATAAAAATAAGTCTATATTTTAAAACACATGTTAAACTGTGTTCAAATATTATTTTACTTTTCACAACTAAAGACAGGTTTCTTTTGTATACTGAAATAAAGTGCTTAGCTTTTAGTTTCTGACAATTTGTATTTGGATCAATTATTAAAGGACTTTCAAACTGAACTTCTGTGTCTTTAATGTTCAAAAAAATATTTCCCATATCTCTAACTCCAAATAAAGAATTCGTGCTCTACATATATTATAGACAGAATCATAAAATTATCTTTGTTAAGACAGCTAGTCATGTTCTAAAGAAACTCTTTTTTATTGTGTACAAAATCAATAAAGTAGGAAAGAAAGCCAGCTAAATTATGATCCAGATTTTATGTAGCTGATAAAATCCTAAGGGCATGCTAAAAACAAATGGTATGCATGGGAAATTAGACCTATCAAATCTGAAACAGATCAGTTTGAAAAATACTGATTGGTTCAGAAAAGAAGTCACTTTCCCCAGAAGCTTTTCCATTTTCAGTTTGGCAGGATCTAGGATTACAAAATGCTGACAGCACCAATGTTTAATTCATCTTGAAAGTATTAGAGACCAGAGCAACACAGTAAAAATCTCTATAAAAGTAAGAAAATTAATATTTAGTGCCAAAATTTGACATTGCTGATGGCAATTTTAAAAGTAAACAAGCTCCCTATTATTAAATCCCTGAAACACAGCTTTAATAGTTAAAACACAACCCCCAAAAAGAGGTGCACTGTTTAATTAGATCTTCGGGTAAATGGTTGTATATTTCCATTTACACAGGCACTAGCCCATCAGGGTAAACTGACTTAATGCTGTGCTAAAATGGCTAAAAGGCAATGAGGAGCAGTCATTTAAAAATTAATTTAAAACAATTTCTGAACATGCCATGGGAAGACAAAAGTCATTAAGCAGGATTATTAATATTCACAGCAGCTGTTCCACAATCATGTTTCAGGTCCCCATGTTCAAATTTGCTTTCTAATATAGTTTCTTAAAATACTCTATTAGTCTGTACTTCTGCATATGCTAATGAGCTGCAAATAGCTTTAATTTTCATTTCATATCAGTTTATCATAGATAAGCATTTGCTCAATATATGTTTGGGATTAACTGTTTTTGAGTTACTTTAAAGAAAAATACCAAAAAGCCTGTGAACAAATGGAGGTTTCCTTTTCCCATTTTCCATGACTCCTTTGCTCAGTATATCCCATCAGCCTCAGTCAGTGAGCCATAACCTTCTGCTGTGTCTCCAGGTACCTATGTATTTAGGGCCTTTATGCTACCTAGCATCCTTAAACATTATCCAAAGTATTGCATCTGTCTATACAAGCTGATGTTCATATTAAATATCACAGTTGAAAGCATACATCTAAGCATGTGACTGGTTAAACTGGTCTTGCCTAGATTTAGGTCTGGTCAGGATCATTTGAGAATTTAAGATCATATGGTCTTGCCCTGTCCAGTAGCTCAGTTTCTTAGAGCGTTGTCCCAGCATTCCAAGGCTGTGGGTTTGAACCCTGGTCAGGGTACATACAGGAAGCAACCAATGAATGCATAAATAGGTGGACCAACTATTTCTCTCTTTCTCTCTCTATTAAAATCAATAAGCAATTTTAAAAAATCATGTGGCCTTGCTTGTGCTCAACAGAATAGTAAGACAACCCCTTCCCAAAGAAACATTAGTTTACAGAATTTGTTTTAATGTCCTCAAGACCATGATTTCAAAGACAATTTCTTCCTTCTAGTGGACTTCATCATTTTGTTTCTTTTTTCTAAATTAGTGATAACTTATATTACTAAAAGTTTTCTTCCAAAATATCTTTTGTTTGTGTTATAATAGTGCCCTAAATATTTCAATGTGTTCAAACAAAAGTCTTAAAGGATATAACCCTTTTTATGCTTATGTGCACTACAATATTATTTTATTTTATTTTATTTTATTTTATTTTATAGCAATGTAATGTCAGTATAAATAAACTTGGCATATACATAAAACTGTGTAGTTATTTGGTGGTCCAAGATCCTGGACTTTGTGTAGGTTGTAGAAAAAGGGGTGCAAATAAGGTAGTATGCTGAAATACTAAAAAAATTCTTACATTTAATTATTATGTACTTAATAGTAATCAACTGGTTTTATAAATACAATGATACCTCTGTACTTGTTGTTAATTTTTTTAATTATTTTTATTGATTATGCTATTACAGTTGTCCCATTTCCCCCTTCATTCCCCTCCACCCTGCACACCCCCTCCCACCCACATTCCCCCCTATAGTTCATGTCCATGTTTCATAAGTTCTTTAGCTTCTACTTTTCCAACACTGTTCTTGCCCTCCCCCTGTCTATTTTCTACCCACCGACTATGCTACTTATTCTCTGTACCTTTTCTCCCTCTCTCCCCCTCCCACTCCCCTGTTGCTAACCCTCCATGTGATCTCCTGTGTTTCTACTCCTGTTCTAAGCTGTTTGCTTAGTTTGCTTTTGTTTTAGGTGTGGTTGTTAATATCTGTGAGTTTACTGTCTTTTTACTGTCCTATTTTTTTACCTTCTTTTTCTTAGATAAGTCCCTGTTACATTTCATATAATAAGGGCTTGGTGACAATGAACTCCTTTAACTTGACCTTATGTGAGAAACACTTTATCTTCCCTTCCATTCTAAATGACAGCTTTGCTGGATAGAGCAATCATGGATGTAGGTCCTTGACTTTCATAACTTGGAATACTTCTTTCCAGCCCCTTCTTGCCTGGAAGGTCTCTTTTGAGAAATCAGCTGACAGTCTGATGGGAACTCCTTTGTAGGTGACTGTCCCCTTATCCCTTGCTGCTTCTAGAATTCTCTCCTTCATTTTAATTTTGGCTAATGTAATGATGATGTGCCTTGGTGTGTTCCTCCTTGGGTCCACCTTCTTTGGGACTCTCTGAGCTTCCTGGACTTCCTGGAAGTCTATTTCCTTTGCCAGATTAGGGAAGTTCTCCTTTATTATTTGTTCAAATAAAATTTCCTCTTGTTGCTCTTCCTCTTCCCCTTCTGGTACCCCTATAATTCGGATGATGGGATGTTTAAAGATGTCCCAAGCCTCTCCTCATTTTTTTTGAATTCTTGTTTCTTCATTCTTTTCTGTTTAGTTGTTTCTTTCTTTCTTCTGGTCCACTTCATTGATTTGAGTCCCAGTTTTCCTCCCATCACTATTGGTTCCCTGTGCATTTTTCTTCATTTCACTTATTGTAGCCTCCATTTGTTCCTCTAATTTGTGACCGGAATCAACCAATTCTGTGAGCTTCCTAATCACCAGAGCTTTGAACTGTGCTTCTGATAGGTTGGCTACCAGTGCTAGGAGCTCTGCATCTGATAGGTTGACCACCTCCTGGTCACTCAGATGAATTAGCTCCAGGGCCCAGTCTGTTCTCCCTTTTGAGCCATCCTTGGTTTTGGCTTTTTTGTTTTTGTCTGGTCACAGCTGTTACATAGTGAGGGGTATGGCCTTAGGCGTTCACCAGGGCGGGACAGCCAAGCCACTGTGTTGTGATGCTGGATGTGGGGGCGGGGTCCAAGAGGGAACAATGGCTCTTGCTCTGCACTGTCTCTCGGATTCCATTCCCTTCCCTTCTGCCTCTTTCCCCTATCAAATTGGGCCCTTCTGGTGCTGATTCCTGGGTGGGTGGGCCTGCGCACGCTCCAGGATCCTGTGAGTCTCCCACATGAACTCTCCTGTGATGCTGGGACTCCCTCCTGGCACCTCAGCCCCTACAAGTATTTTCAATGGGTGCTTTTAGGCTTCACTTCCTGGTTCTGGGGCGCTGCGTCACACAGTCTGTCTTGCTGCCCATTTTTGCCTGGTTTATCTGTGCACCAATGTGTGTCCATGGTCCGCCATCTTGTGTGCCCCGCCTGGCCTCCCCGCATTTGGCAACGCTGCCACCTGTGTGCCTGAAGTGACAGCACACCCGGAACAACCACGGATCTGACTCCTCCGGCTGCAGACTCCACCAGCCACTGACTCTGTTCCTCTTACCAGTCTGGGGGAATCGTTGTTGTCAGACTCCCACACAATTCAATTTTCTCTCTGTTCTGGTTGGGTTTTCTTTTTTGGAGGGTTCTATATTTTTGTTGTCCTTAATCTTGGTTGTGAGAGGAGGCACAGTGTGTCCAGCTACACCTCCATCTTGGCCGAAGTCTCATTGTTAATTTTTTCCAGAGCTTGTGACGAGTGCTGAAACTGACAAATACTGAGCAAGTGATGGGTGATGAAGCGTTTTCTCCTGTGGGGCAGCATCACGACTCATACAGCTTCTAGCAAGTGCAACACATCCCAAGCAAATGATGAGTGCTGAAACATTTCTTTTGTCAAAATGTGACAAGTGTAGGATCTGGTGAGTTCTGAAGTCAACAAGCACCAAGGTATAACTGTATATTAAAGGCTTATGCTTCTACACAGTATCTGGTTTAGAATATTGAGCCATAATATCATAATAAATAATGTCCATGTATCAATAGTTTGTTCTAGGTTAGGACCCCACTATCGCTAAAAATTGTAGCCAGGATTTTCTTTTTTCTTTTTTTTTTGGTTCTAATAAATATTGTTTTTATTTCTTTTTCTTTTTTATTAGTGTTGTTCAGTTACAGTTGTCCCACCTTTTTTCCCATTGCTCTTCCCTGCCACACCCACCACCCAGCTCCCACAGTCAGTCCCCACCCCAACGTCCGTGCCCATGAGTCCTCTTATGTTCCTTGACTTGTGCCCTACCCTTTTTTCCCCATTATCCCCCTCCCCCAAACGGTCTGGTCATTATCAGTTTGCTCATTATTTCCATGTCTCTGATTCTATTTTTCTCATTTGTTTTGTTAAGTTCCACTTATAAGTGAGATTATATGGTATTCATCTTCCACCCTGGATTATTTCACTTAATATAATGCTCTCCAATTCCATCCATGCTGTTGTGAGGGGTAGGAGCTCCTTCTTTCTTTCTGTTGCATAGTATTCCATCGTGTGAATGAACCATGGTTACTTGATCCAGTCATTTACTGATGGGCACTTAGGCTGTTTCCAGCCTTGCTATAAATGAGGGTGCTGTGAACATAGGTTCAAATAGGTGCATAGGTTCTTTCAAATTGGTGTTTCAGGATTCATAAGGGTATAATCCCAGCAGTGGAATCACTGGATCAAAAAGCAGTTCCACCTTTAGTTTTTTGAGGAACTTCCATGTTGTTTTCCACAGTGGCTAGACCAGTCTGCATTCCCACAAACAGTGCACTAGGGTCCCCTTTCCTCCACAACCTCTCCAACACTTGTTGTTTGTTGCTTTGTTTATGATGGCCATTCTGACAAGTGTGAAGTGATATCTTACTGAGGTTTAATTTGCATCTCTCTGATGGTCCTCAACTGATGTTGAGAATTTTTTCTGTATCTCTGGGCCCTCTGTATGCTCTCCTTGAAAAGTGTCTGTTCATGTCCTTTGCCCATTTTTTTTAATTGGATTTTTTTTTATTTTTTTCTGTCATCAGTTACAGTTGTCCCCATTTTCCCCCTATTACTCTCCCCTGCCCTACCCCTGACATTCAATCCTACCCCCACCCCCTTGTCTTTGTCCATGGGTTCTTTGTACATGTTCCTTGACAACCCTTCCCCTTCTTTGCCCAATTACCTCCTTGCCCCTCCCCTCTGGTTGCTGTCAGTTTGTTTTTCTTCCTGGCATGGAGTTGTGTGAGTGCTTCATATATTTTGGAGATCAAACCCCTGTCCAAGGTATCATTGGCAAATATGTTTTCCCATATGGTTGGTTCCCTTTTCATTTTATTGATGTTCTCTTTAGTCATGCAGAAGATTTTTAATTAGATGTAGTCCCATTTGTTTATTCTTTCCTTTATATCCCATACTCTAGGATATGTATCAGTGAAAATATTGCTCTGTGGGATATCTGAAATTTTTCTACCTATGTTTTCCTCTAGGACTTTTATGATGTCATGACTTATATTTAAGTCTTCTACCCATCTGAAGTTTATTTTGATGTACAGTATAAGTTGGTGGTCTAGTTTCTTTTTTCTTTTTTCACATGTAGCTGCCCAGATCTCCCAATACCATTTGTTGAAGAGGTTATTTTTACTCCATTTTATGTTCTTGCCCTCTTTGTCAAATATTAATTGACCATAATAACATAGGTTATTTTCTGGGCTCTGTAATCTATTCCAGTGGTCTATGTGTCAGTTCTTATGCCAGTACCAGATTGTTTTGATTACAGTGGCCTTGTAATATAGTTTCATATCAGGTATTGTGATCCCTTCCACTTTGTTCTTCTTTTTCAAAATTGTTGAGGCTTTGGGGGCCATTTATAGTTCCATATAAATTTTTGAAATGTTCATTTTATATCTGTGAAATATGTCATTGGTATTTTGACAGGGATTGCATTAAATCTACAAATTGATTAGGGTAGTATGGGCATTTTAATGATGTTAATTCTTCCAATCTATGTGGACAAGGCTTTAACTGGACTAATCAAAAAAAAAAAAAAGAGAGAGAGAGAGAGAAGGACTCAAATAAATGAAATAAAAAACAAAGAGGAGAAATTACAACCAATACCACAGAAGTACAAAGGATCATAAGAAATTATTATAAACAACTGTATGTGAAAAAAAGCTGAAAACCTAGGTGAAATGGACAAATTTCTAGAAATGTATAGTCCTCCAAAACTGAATCAAGAAGCAGCAGAAAGCCTGAAGAAACCAATAATGCTAGTGAAATTGACGCAGTAATAAAAAAAACTCCTGGCACACAAAAGCCCTGGACTGGACAGCTTCACAGGAGAATTTCACCAAATATTTAGTGAAGAACTAACCCAGATTCTTCTCAAACTATTCCAAAAACAGCTAAGAAGAGGAAAGCCTCCAAACACTTTTCATGGGGCGTATTATCCTAATTCCAAAACCAGATAAAGACACAACAAAGAAAGAAAACTACAGGCCAATATCACTAATGAACATAGATGCTAAAAACATCAACAAAATATTGGCAAACCACATCCAGCAATACATTAAAAGGGACATACACCATGATCAAGTTGGATTCATCCCAGTGATGCATGGGTGGTATAATAATCACAAATCAATAAACATAATACATCACATAAACAAAATGAAAGACAAGGATCACATGATCATATCTATAGATGCAGAATAAGCATTTGATAAGGTACAGCATCCACTTATGATAAAAACATTCAGCAAAGTGGGAGTAGACAGAGCATACCTCAACATAATAAAGGCCATATATGAAAAACCTACAGCCAACATCATGCACAATGGGCAAAAACTAAAAGCTTTCCCCCTAAAATCATAAACAACACAAGGGTGTCCTCTTTCACCACTTCTATTCAACATAGCATTGGAAGCTCTAGCCCCAGCAATCAGACAAGAAAAAGAAATAAAAAGCATTTAAATTGGAAAGGAGGAGGTAAAACTGTCACTATCTGCAGATGATATGATGGTGTATATAGAAAACCCTATCAATTCCACCAAAAAACTACTTGACCTAATAAGTGAATTTGGCAAAACAGTGGGATACAAAGTCAATATTTACAAATCAAAGGCATTTTTGTACACCTACAATGAAATATCAGAAACAGAAATCAGGAAAAAAATCCCATTTGCTATAGCAACAAGAAAAATAAAGTATCTAGGAATAAACCTAACCAAGGAGTTAAAAATCTGTACTCAGAAAACTACACAACACTGAAGAAAGAAATTAAGGAAGACACAAATAAATAGAATCATATATCATGTTCATGTAGCCAGGTTTTTCTTAAAGTAAATATATAATTCAGTTTTTCTTTTACTTTCTTAAAATAAAAAATTATAAGACTGGACCTTGGCTGGGTAGCTCAGTTGATTAGAGCATTGTTCTGATACACCAAGGTTGTGGGTTGATTTCCACTCAGGGTACATATAAGAAAAAAATTTTTAATTACATGAGTAAAAACTTGGTAAATAAACTCTTTTCTTTGGCCTTGTATTTTTAATGTAGGATCTATACATATTTCAAATAGATAGTCAGGTATCCATGCATCTCATTAAAAATATAATAAATTAAAAACATATATGTTCATATATATGTATGTATAGAAAAAGTTTTTCTGCTGAGAGTACATAGAATGTTAAAGAATTTTACTTTAAGAAAATTAATATATTTCCACAGTATTTTACAGTTAGGTATATATAAGAATTATTTTTATATATGAGGATATCCAAATTTATAGATGTCAAGGAAGTAACAAGGTCATTCAACATATAAATACTATATATTCAAAAATATAACTTATACCTCCTGAAACCCAGATCATTACTCTATCCCAGCAATTTTCAACCCATGTGCCATGGCAGGCACACTATGCAAGAGGCACACTGGTGTGCAACAAGAATTCTTAAAACAAGCAATACCTGTCTATTCAGTCAAGAGCACTGACCTTTTTTCCTTTAGATTGTCAAGTAAAAAAATGACAACAGCCAACACAACAATAGCTCGTGGCATAAGTGAATCAAAATTATACTTACTTTTTGTTCAGATCTGCAAAAAGTATATGTTTTGGTGTGCCACAGTATTTTAGTCATTAGTTTATGTGTACCATGAGATAAAAAAGGAATCTGGTCAACAAAAGAAACTAGCAAGCAAAATATAAACAGAGATATTGAAATAAAGAACAGACTGATGGTAACCAGAGGGGAAGGGGGAGGTGGGTAATGGGGGTAAAAGAGGGAGGGTCATCAAGGAACATATACAAAGGACCCATGGAAAAAGCCAAAGGGGGTAAGACTGAGGGTGGGGAACAGTTTGGGGACGGGGGGAAATGGAGACAACTGTAATTGAAAAACAATTTAAAACATTTTTTTTAAAAGGTAGAAAATCATTGCTTTATCCAGTACACTCTAGTGTCACTTAATACTAAAGTCAATATAGATAAATTGATATAGAAACATGGTAGATTGATATAAAAATGTGAAATACTGACAGTTTTAAAGAATATAATCTGAAATAAGGAAAACGATCTTATGTATACTTATGCTAAAGTGATCCTTTGCATTACAATTGTATATAATTATATATACACATTAAAATTTATATAATTAAAAATGTACAAGTAATATATAAAATATGTTGATTATGCTCTAATTCTATATTTTTACTGCTAAATGTAATAGACATACAGAATAGTTCATTAACCATATATTGCAACAAATTTTTTTAAAATAAATGTAGATGTATTCCATCTCAGGTTCACATTTTAAAATTGATTGTTGCACAATGATTCCCTCAGAAGTGCTTCACAATCCTAATATCTGTCTTTCTCTATAGCAGTCATTATCACTCTCATATTTATATTAGTTTATTTGACTTCATCATTTTAGACCATAAATAATTACTATTTTAACTTATTGTACATGAACAAATAATGTATTTATTATATTTTTCAGCTTCTTTTGTTGAACATTATTTAAGACATATCTATCTATACATTTAATGTATCTATACATTACATTACATTTGAGATGCATTCATACATTTCTACTTCAGGTATTGACATGTAGGTTTTTTTTAAACAGTCTACCACTGAGAAACATTTAAAAATATGTCGTAATACAAAAACCAATATATGAGAACATCATGAAGAAAATAATAGAATTCATCATTATAAGACCAAAATCTTAGGAAATTTATAAATGTAAGCCTGACATTTTAGAATACTGTGCTCTAGCAGTATCTGCAATTTCCAGAAAAAGTGGCTACATTACTAAAAGGATATAATTTCTTTTCAGTACTCACAGGGCTGGGGTAAAACAGAAAATCTTGAAAGCATCCACCAGAAAAAGGCAGACTACCTTGAAACAACAATGAAATTGACAGCTTACTCCTCAACAAAAACAGTTCAATCACAATACAGTGGAATCTTCTTTTCAAAGTGCTAAAGAGTATAACTGCCAATATAAAATACAGCTCAGAGAAAATATTCAAGAGCAATGGTTAAAAAAGGTATATTTCATTTAAAGAAAATAATTTGTCAACACAGATTTAATTCAAGAAAACAGTAAAGGGTATTTTCAGACAGAGAGAAAATGAACTCACATACAATATAATAAAGAAAAAAAGGGTGGGGGAGTGGTGGGAGGAAAATGCAGACAACTGCAATTGAACAACAATAACATAATTTTTAAAAGATAAAAAAAGATGAAAAGTAATAATAATACAGAAAAAAAATTAAGGATAAATATTATTTTGTAAATAGCAATACACATTTATTTTATAAACAACAATTATAATTATATCATGTGAGATTTAAAATATACATATAATTAAACACTAAAGTTCAGTATTTACTGATAAAAGAGTCATGACACCATAAAAGTCCTGAAGGAGAAAATAAGCAGGAAAATCTCAGATATTCCATGCAGCAATATTTTCACTGATATGGACCCTAGAGCGAAGGACATAAGGGAAAGAATAAACAAATGAGACTTCATCAAAATAAAAAGTTTCTGCACAGCTAAAGAAAACATCAGCAAAATGAAAAGAGCTCACTGCACTTCTCATTCCATCCTTTCAGAGTCCTTGGAAGTGGCTTCTTCTATACTTCATTTTTGGTCCAAACACCCAATGACATTCTGAATCTCCAATACTTGGAAAATATGTTTTCAATTTGAAGCTTTTACTGTGTTGCCTGTTGTTTGTTTATTTGTTTGTTTTGTAAATCTAGTCAAATTTAGCACAATTTAATGATTGCACAATTAAATTTATTAGGTCTACATTTAAATTTTAGATTCAAGGTATTTTGTGAGCATGAGTTAGCTTGGAGCATTTTCATGAATTTAAATAATTTATGTTTTTGTGGAAAAAATAAAAAAGAGTAAGAATAATAATTAGTATTAGACTTTAGTCTTTAGTCTATAGTAATCTTTAAAAGAATAAAGTATATAAGTTCTAAGCTAAAATGGCTTGAAAATTGTAATAAAAATCCAAAGAGACAAAAATATTTAAAATAACAAGTTTAGAAAATGGAAAGCAATAGCAAAATTGTAAACTTAAACCAAAAAACAGTCATTAACTAGAAGAGGAGTATGTGCTGCACTTAAAAAACAAAGATTGATTGGGCAGACAGGTTGGATATAAGAGAACAAAGAAATACTCTAAAAACGCTATCCAAAAAGTTGGTATACTTATAATAATATTAGACAAACTAGATAAAAATGTAAGAAGCATTTTATAATAATAAAGAGGTCACAATACCTAAATATGTAATAAATTTTAATTTGAGGCTTTTACTTTATTTGTAAATAAATAAAGTAAATACTTTAATAAACTAAATGCTTTTACAAATAAAGTAAAAGCCTCAAATTATATAAAATAAATAAATTTACAATCACAGTGGAAATCTTTAACATGCCTTTCTCAATAAATGTTATATTAAGATCAAAAATCTGTGAGGATTTAGAAAATATGATTGGCATCCTTTAAAATTTTGACTTTATTTACATATATAGAATATTTATCCAAATGCAAATATATACACTTTTTTCCCAATGGCATATGGGACATTTATAATATTGACCATATTCTGGGTCATATAGCAAGTATGAACAAATTTCAGTGTATTTAAGTTTTACAGAGCATGTACTCTGACCACAGCAGAATTGAAATTAATAACAAAAAAGATATCTAGAACACCACCCACAATGAGAAGTTAACTACTACATGAATCTATAGATGAAAGAAGCAAGTAAAATGGAAAGTAGAAAATCTTTTAAATGATAATAAAAATTACACATATAAAAGCTTTGTGAGATGTACCTGAATCAATAACTACAGGAAGTTTTATAGCATTAAATATAATAAAAAGAAGAAAGGATGAAAGCCAGTGTGATAGCAACAATCCCAAAAAGCTATAAAATTAACAGCAAATTTAGGAAATTAAAGTAAAATTATGATAATGTTAAGTATTAAAACAAAATAAAAATCAATAAATTAGAAACAAGCATAAAATAGGAACAATAGACCTAATGGTGTTTCTTTGAAAAAACTTAAAAATTGATACACCCTTATAAAAGTGACTAAGGACACAGAAATAACAAACAAATAACAAATAGCAAGATAAAAAAGAGAGTTTAAAAACCTATATAAAGAATATAATGAATAAGTTTAGGCTTACGAATTTCAAAAATTAGGTAACTGGAAAGTGACTAATGAGAAATCCTAAGCAAATGGGGACAAGAAGAAATGGAAAACACTAGAAGCACTATAGCAAGTACAGATATTAAATACAGGTATAGCATTCTTCCCACAAATAAAATTCATGAGTAGATGACCTCTAATATTTAAAGAAGTAATAATATCCATGTTATACTTTTTTTTTCAGAAAAGAAAAATGGGTGCACTCTGCAACTCATTTTATGAAGCCAACAGAATTCTGATATGAAACTCTGGCAAGGATATTACAAGATTAGAAAATTAAAGAAAAAAGAAGAATTATTAAGATTGCTGAAGAAAACCTATGAACAATATCATTCGGAGATATTTGAAAGGCAGTTGTGAACAGGAACAGTACAGTTCTCCATATGGAATTACAAAACGAGTGAGCTGGGGACGCAGACCACATCAACAAAGTCTTGGCATTTATCGATGCTTACAATATGCCAAGCATCTTCTATGTTCTCCGCTCACTTAATTCCCACAACTATCCTATAGGGTGAGCACGATTTTAACCCCACCACACTATTCTGCCTCTCTCTCCTTCTTCTTCTCTTACTCCCCAGCAAAATCAGCACTGGGACATTGGTTTATGGATGGTGCCTTACCCATTGCACTTTGTAACCTCACTGACTTCCTAAGACACAATGAAAGGTAGTTTCTAACAGTGCTGGGAAATTGAGATTTGCAACAACAAAGGACAAGAATGGAAGTTTATCAGAGAAAAGAATAAAAGAAGGAACAGGAGTAAATAATCCCTGAAATAATCTCCAGCTCCAAGGATGTTGTTCTAATATTCAATTCCTGGAAATTATGAAACCCTGACAGTGGTCTAAGATTGACCCAATTAGGTTGAGAAGGGTGAGGCAGGTGCAAGCACAGTCAGTCTGGGGATGCATTAGAAGATAACGCTGAACTGCTCTTTCTTCTCAGAAGTGTCATGACTCTGCCATTAAATTATCGCTCTGCTGAAAGATCTTTGTCCTGATTCTTGATATGCATGTCTAGTTGCATGTTAAATAAATAGGTTAGAATACAGCTTCTACTATCTATGAAAGTAAAGATATTTATGAAGTTTTGCAAAGTGCTTCAAGACTAGAGAAAGGCACTGTGGCAAATACAAATTATTGATAATGTTACTTTGGATTTAGATAGTGGCTTTGCTCCAATGTGCTGGAAGCCCTTGTACAGTATACTGATTTGTAAAATGACTATAGCATCTTTCTTCTGAAAAGCCTATTTCTTAACGCCTTCAGTATAAACTTAAATTACAAGACTCCAGATATTCCCACATTGATACCCACCAGTCTTCAAATCATTTACTTATATGGCAATTCTGTGGAACTAATAGGCACAAAAGTGGTTACGATCAGACACAAATCTGGTAAGCATCCCAAAGCACCTACTACTAATCCAAATTTTTTTAATCTGTTTTTTCTTGTTTCTTCTGAGTTTTTTGTTTTGTTATGTTCTATAACATTTTATCTATTTTTAAGATATATATTTTTAAATGTGACTGACTGATATAACCCTAATATTAAATATTTTTAATTATTATTATCAAACATAAATTAAGTATGCCGGTTTAACTTAAATTTAACTTCATACATTAAACTGTATAATAAAAGAGTCAAATAAATATAAGTTAAGACTGAGAAACTATTGACTTCCTATAGGCAACTGTATTGCTTGTGATATAAATTGAAATCTTGAAAACAATTTCTTTATCAATATATCTCTGTTTGCTAAGTAACTTTTTCTGGAAGAATATGGATTACTCAGGCTTTTTACTAAAAAAAAATACACATTTTAAATAGTAATTTTAAATTTATTTTTAAATTAAGTAAAACTTTATTTAAAACTTTTAAAAACAAATATGTCATTTGTAACCTGTTTTATATAAAAATTGGGGGATTACCTAAAAAATTATTTTCTTACAAATACTCTAAGACTGTTTGAATACAGTGGAAGAGTTATAAGCGAAAGGTACGAGTAAATACCAGTCCATGGATACATCAGTCAGGTTGAAGCAATTTTGCTGTTTAACAACTGTGTAAACTCCGTCAGCTTAAAATAGTAAACATTTATTTCTCTCTTGCTTACCTCACCATATGTTGCCTTGAGATCTGCTCCCCCTGGAATCAGAGCTTGGCTCCAAGCCACAGCTTGTATTCTGGCTACTCCCAACGCCTTCTCATTCTCCTTGCCTGTAGCTACTCCAGACTCTGTCTTCTCATGCAGATGGTAGAAGTGTGAGAAGTCAAGACAAGGCATGGGCATGCAGGAAAGCCTCTGTTCCTATTCCACCCATTAATATCCCACTGGCCAAAGCAAGCCACACGTAGAAGTTGAAAGTCAACGGTGCAGGCAAAATATACCTGACGTATTCTAATGAGATTTTTGTAGAACTACAAAGTGACATGGCAAAATGTGTGCATGAATAATTCTTTTACAGACAGGGAGTGAAGAATTGGGAACAATAACCTAATACACCACTTTAGGGAAATCACCATTCTCCTATTTTTGAAAGAATAATTTTTGCCTGCCTGCTCACATGTTTTCAGAAATGCAAACATTTTCAGAGTTTTATAATATAACCTGCAACTGATTTATTTCTATGGAAGCCTAGGAAGCTAAATGTTTAGTGAATTTTCTATCCATTTTAATAGTTTAAAACCAGAGAGAAAAACATTTAAAGAAAAGCAAAAAAGAAGTTATTTGTGATTAAAGTGAAAGTAGACAGCAAGCAATTTTTCTGACATATGCAAAGCAGTGGTTTCTGAAGTCTTTCCCTGAAATATTTATTAATTGCTAAATGTGTGTCTCTCAATAAACAGTTTTTTCATAAAAATTAGTAAAATGTAACTTAAAACATAAGTGTCCTGCTTCTGTTCTAATGAGTTCATAAACATTGCACTAAAGATTTTGTATAAAAATATTAAACTGTTCCACAAAAATTCTCTAAATAGACTTTTATTATATAACTTACTGTAGCAATAATCCTAAAAATATTGAAACTGTGAAACTAAAACAGTGAACTGAATAAAAATGTTTTCTTTGGTACATCACAAATGTTTATGAAGACCTTTCTATCCAACTAGGTTAATTCCAAGTGCAAAGCATATTTGTTCTGTTCTATAATTTTTATCTTCTATGAGTTTCTTTACCTGCTGGGTAATACTTAGACAGTAATAGAATCAGCAATACCACTTCTGTTGATGTTACATAACTGGTATATCACAGATTTAACAGCTTTAAGTACAAATGAGTTCAAATATGTAAACACCCCTTATATGCTGCTCCAAACCTTTACCCTGATTAATAGTACTCCAGTCTCTTTGCTTCATTCACCTTCCCAATATTTTAGAGAACTTTTGGGCATATTTGTATACACCCATGAAATGGCCTCAATAATCTCCAAATGAGCATAATAGATACACACATCAGAAGGGCAGAAGATGCAGTGATCAGCTTTGACCATCACCATATCTTTTTTGTTTGCTTGCTTGCTTGCTTGTTTGTTTTGTTTGGTGTTGAGTTGTATGAGTTCTTGACCATCCTAGTAGCTTGATATGCACAAGCGTTGCACTGGCATTGCCTCTCACTATTCACAGATCTAGAAAAATTTCACAGTAGGACATTTACCATGTTCTCTATCTGTGAGACATTCCATAAAAGAAGGTCACAAAGGCTGTCTGAGGATGGTGGCCGGCTTGTGCCTGACTTGTTAAATTTCCCAAAGCATTCATAACTTCAGAGTGGTTGAGCTGAGCTGGGTAAAGCAGCCCCCACTGCACTTCTAACTAAGAACTCTCTTCAGGTCTTGAGTGCATTTTGTTTGTCAAAACCATACTCAAGGAGCAGGCTCTTCTCCAGGGCCTTCTGGTTTCTTCCTCGTATCTGACAAAAGTTGAAGACTACTTCATTACATTGCATATATTTGCATATACCCAAACTGCATGGGTTCCTAGTAAAAAAGTTCATATATCAATAGATGCAAACAGAAATGTGGAAAAGGGTCACCACCCAATTCCATGAATCAGTAAAATCCAAGGCCCAATTAAAATGGCTTTGTTTGAGGAAAGATAGGATTTAAGTTGAAGATTCAACTGTCTCAGCCACACAGGACCCAACTAAATGCCCTGTTATACTCATATGACAAACACATATGCAAATAAATGCTTTCTAAAATTCATAAATCCTTTTTAATCATGGAAAATACTTTAGTAATTATAAACATAGTTTCACCTTGAACATTTTCTTATGGCTCCTAACTATCTCACTAAAATGAGACCTGAGAATAAGTCACTTCACACATGTTTATAACAATCATAAGAACATCTGACTTTCATTAAGGTGACTCTCACACCAGAGAAATAATTTTCAACATGTTATATACTCACTGAAAGAGTTTTTCATGTGGTATGAAAAATAAGTTTGATTTATTCAAGCCACAGATCCAAGTCACCATAGCTTCAATCGAGTTTATATTACACAGTAAACTCTATGTTTTACTTAAGACTCAACTATTTTTTATTGCATTTACATTTTCTTTAAGGAAATAATAATAGACTTTTTAATTGAACTTTGTTTTCCCAATGGAATGAAGTTTTTATTTTGCATGTGATATATAACCCAAATTTTTCAATACAGATTTAGTGAGTCCCTATGTATCAAGTAAAGGACAGGTGATATGAGAAGAAGGCTAGGCAGAGAAAATTGCATGTGAATTAGATCAAACAAGTATATAAGCATAAGATTTTTAGGTTGTTTAACAGAGTGGGAGTTGAGACATTTGAAAATGTCAGAATACAGTTTGTAAGAAGTTTGGACTTTGTCCTGAGTGTAATGAAAAATCATTGAAGCAGTATAAACAGATAAATTCCATGACTAAATATGCATTTTAGAAAGATTAATGAAGTATAGAGGCTACATTGAAGAGTATGAAGTTTAAGATGCCAGATAAATGGTTACATAGTCTAAACAGGAGATATGATGTGGAACTGACATTAGTGGTAGCAGGAGTGAGAAAAATAAAAATAATGAAGTTGTCTTTTGGAGGTGAGAGCTACAGAATTAGAGGATAGCTTGAATTATGGGGTAAGAAGCACAGAAAAGTTGAAGACAATTCCCAGGTTTGGGACTCAAATGGTGAAGGGTATGGCGTGCGGTTCACTGGGATAGGCAGCACAAAGAGTTAGGCAGTGTGAGGACGGGGGTGACTATGGTGGGGCATATGATGTGAAGTTAAGAGGACTATAAACTTCCAAGCAGAAATATCTAACAGGTAGATGGAGGAAAAGCTACAGTAAGAGAACCCAGCAAGAAATATTCCTGTGGGAGTCATTAGCATTTATATCATACTGAAAGCCCTGAGAGTAGGCAAGATAATCCAGGATAGATGCCCAAGAGTTGCCAATGCTTTAAGAAAGAAAGGAGTGAAAAAAATGCACTGATGGGCATTGAGAAGTTAAGTCCAGAAAGGCAGACATAACACAAGGACAACATGTTTCCCCCAAAAAGTGAGAATCCATTTCTAGGTTATCAGTGATAAATGTTCTTAGGAGATCAAATATGATGAGAGATTCATTTCTGTTATGTTTAGCAACATGGGATTAACAGCTTCAACTTTATAAAAGGAATATCAATGAAGTCATGGGGACAGAAACTAGATTGTTCTAGTTTTAGAAGTGAACCAAAAGGGAGGAGGTGAGCCAGGAGCCAAGTTCCACAGTCATACTGAAGGGAAGGGACAGCAAAGAGAGTCCAGGTCAGGGGGGAAAGAGCCAATAGTAAATATACAACACAAAAAATTGTATTTCTTTGTTCTGATCGCTAGGGGAATGTAATCTCAATTATCTGAAATACAAATATATGCTTCAGAAGATTAGCAAATAGCTACATGCAAAAGAATTAAAAATCTCAGGAACAGTGAATCAGGAAGTCCTGAAACACTGTGAGACAGTTGTCAACTCCAATAGTCCTATGTCTGTGACATCTGAAAATATTCCAAAACCCAAAATCATAGGCTTTAAGTAGTTAGTAGAGTTAGTACTTCTGTAAAGTATATTGCTTTAAAAAAACTTGTTTATATTATTATAAATTTCATTTACTTAAACTTCAGTTTCAGATTACACATGGTCTTTGAAATATCATTTTCAAAATGATATATTCTCTGGAAATTGAAAGTATTTTCTAATTATTGAATAAGTTTCTTCAGAAGAAACCCACTCCTATTACACACCTTTTATTGTTATGTTTTAAATTTGTCATTTCTAAAATAGAGTTTCATCTATTCATTCATGTGCTAAACACATTTATTCATAACACTCTTTCTTAAGAACCATTATGTACCATGTGCTTTAATAGGGATGGAGATTTGGTTGGTAAATTAGAAGAATCAGCTCTTTGCCTTATAAAGTATACAGTCTAGGGATGATAGCTTAAAAAAACCACCACAGTAAATTCAAGTGTAAGGAATGTGAAGATTTTATTGAAATATCTAACAGGCTTATCCAGTCTTCTTTGAGGATTTCTGCAAGAGCACAAATGACCAAAGAATGTAACCTTATAAAATTGTTTGAAAATTTAAAACTATATTCTATAAAACATCTTAACTTCACATTAAGATGTTTCTACAGTAGCATATAAGAGAGTAATCAAACTTTAAAGATTTTTTTAAAGAAACCCATTATAATTATCTGCAATTACCAGAAAGGAGATACTGTAATTTATGTGATGTTAAAAACTATTAAAAATGGGATGCTGTAGAAATAATATGTTGTAGTTAATTGCATTTTCTGGTAAATTGAGCATAGGAGTTTTTATTGCAATACCACATTTGAATTGAAAGTTTATTTTAGTATAATATTTTTAATTGGTTAGGAATCTGTAATCTCAGAAACCCCTCATTGTTCTTACTGTAAATATAACATTTGGGAGGCATACATTCTAACCACCTTTCTAAACAACTGAAAGAAAAGCCAAAGCAAATATTTTAAATATAGGGGTACTTTAAATTTCTTTTTAGACCCATTCATTGACTTATTATTTAAGTACTATCACTAACTGTTCTACTGTTGTTTCAGTGTTTCAGAGATTTAAATGTATAGGGACCTAACCCTTCTTATAAACTATCCCAGAGGACACACATTTTAGCCTGTCATTTCACAGGAAGAATTATTAAAAGCGAGCGTGGTACAATCTGCAGTTCAAAGCAAATTTGTTGCCAATGCCTTCAATATGCATTACATTCTCATTAGTTGCCAATACAGGTGGAGGTAGAAGTAACACCAGCTGATTCATCTGACTAAATGATAATTACTTTCCCTTCAGTTAAGAGCAAGTCAGCTGGGTTTTTTTTTCCCCCCATTAAAACAGGATGTCTGCATTTCTACGGCAGTTGTTCTTTGTTAATGAGCGCATGAATTCGCTGGTTAGACACGTGAATGGAACTAAAATAGTTAATGTGTTAAATTTTGTTCCTGAAATGTTCCTCATCAAGTTTTAGTGATATTAACATTTTTGAAAACAGCATTGACATTCCTCCCTTTCTTTCTTCCTCCCTCCCTCCCTTCCTTCTTTGTTTTTTTCCTGCCTTTCTTTATTGCTTCCTTTCCTTTTTTTCTCTTTAGAAATCCCATTGGTTCCCTATAAACAGATAATGTTAAATTTATTTATTTGTGTTTTTTCCAAAAAAAAAATGTTTTGATCTGACACTCAACAAAATGCATACAGAATAATTTAGTAAAATAAAATCTCACAGTAAAGGAATCTATACTTAAGATTAACAGAGCCATTTTAGTGAATTTGTAATTTTGTCCTGTGCTTCCTGGCAGCATGAGCAAAATGGAAAAAATAAATTTTAGCTCTTATTATCAAAAAGTATCCTACCGTCATCTCAGGACAGAGAAAATTCTTCCTGTCAAAATTACACAAGAAGGTTCTCACATGAAAACTGAGGTAGAAATGGTACAATACATGCAACTAATGAAACAATTAGCAGCTGTATAGGTAAAACAAAACAAAACAAAACAATGATTTCATCATTATGTTTCTGTTTAAAAAATGAAGGCAATTGATCATTTACTTACATTTGCATAAGATAATTTTTTATCAATTGCCTGGGTTCTATGATCACTTTATAAAAACTTTATGTAGTTGCTTGGGCATGAACACTCTAATTTGGGGTTCTCCCCCAGGACATTTGAAATCATGCTATTCTTCATAAATGGAATGGTTAAATGTCTGGGGATCCTTTGTGATACAGTATACAATAACAAAACAAGATAGAACCCATACTGAGAAAATGACTTGTAATTTTTGAATTGAGAGCAAGTGGCAACTTCAAATCTTAATGTGTTTTGCTCTTCCATATTATATGGAAAGGTACATATTTATAAAAATAGGTTGCTTATAACTCACCTCCTCTCCCCCAAACACATCAGTTAGATTCAATTCAAGATTTAGAGTGGAGGGTGGAGCTAATAAAACAATAACTGATTTGTGACTTTCAGGAATGAGCTATTTCTGATTATTGATTACATTTTAGCACTCACTCTGTAAGACCCTACGATGAAAAATTAACATGATATATGAGCCACAACTTTAGAGTATGTATAAGTGAAAATTCTAATAGGACCTTAACAACCGAGAAAGATAATAGTGCTCAGGTTTTCCCTTCTTAATAAACTCCGGTTTTCTGATTATCTAAGTAAAGCAAAAAGCTCAAGAGTTTAGATTCTGGATCTAGACTTCCTGAATTATCTGGGGCCCTCCACTTACTATTTGATTACCCTGGACTAGTGATTTGACCACTCTTGCCTGTAGTTTCTTGCCTATAGCCATAAAATAAAGATAATGGTAGTATGTAACTTAACATCATTGTTCGGAGGAGTCAAGTTATTGCAGGCAGAGCATTTAGAATTGTGCCTAGCGTATAGTAAATGTGAAAACAATGTTGAATATTTTATGATGGTTCATAATATTTTACATGGGAAATTGAAGATTTTTCTTTAATGTAAAAGTAGCAGGAAAACAATAACAAAATTTCAGGTCAGTGGTGTTTTACTGGAATGGTACTGCCCAGGTGATATTTGGGAATGCTCTAAGTGCTGGGGTGAGTTGGCATTACTGACTCAGGAGGGCAGGGAATAGGTGCTTGCTGCTCTCATTTAGAGAACAGAAAAAAAAAAGAGGCTAAAGGTCCTGCCATGTGCGGGAAAGCACCACCAAATGATAAATGTTCCTGTCCCAAATGCCAATGGCTCCCTAGTTAAGAAATATTACTATAGGAATGAAGCTAAAAACAAGTAAAAGGTCTCTGTGGCCACAAAAGGTATTTATAAAATAATTATTATTTGATGTCACAGGCCCCTCAAACATGTGAGAAGAGTTTAAATGATAAGGGAGAGAAGAATATTGGCAGGTATTTTTATGTAATTCATTTCGTCTGGTAACTCAAGAAAAGTTTTCTTTCATAATCCTATTGAATTAGAAAATTGTTGAGGTTCACAGTGGCAACCGCAATGTGTCCATGGCATAATTTGGTATTTAACCTGAATCTGAAAATAAGGCTAAAACAGCCTCTCTTTAGGATATAAAGTAAGTAAATACATTTTTCTAAATTATGGGACATAAAACATATTCTGAAATATAACATTTTAAAGTTTATTATATATTACATAGTATATGAGCTAAAAATATTTTTTCCTAAAGAATATTTGTTTTGTGAGTTGCTAGCGATCATATTAATTGTAAGGCTTTCCTCTGACCCAATTAATTCCTATTTTCCTTGTTAATGAGACTTATTTCTCTGTTACCGTTATGGAGGGGGGAGAGAGACCCAAGTCAGGAGGCTCCCCTCCCCAACCTTGGTTCTTGTCTTGCCCTCAAGAGAATAATTGAAGCAGTAGACAAACAGGTATAGTGGAAATGAGATAGCAAGCTTATTTATGAAACACACAAGCACAAAGCTCAAGCAGGCACCCAGCTAGTCTAAATGCCCATGCATAAAGGAAAGAAAGTTGTTAGTAAGTTTGTTAGTAAATTAGTGAGTTTGTTCTGCACACTTGCGCTGAGGCGACAATGGATACTTAGCTAATCTAAGTATGCTGACTATTGGGGCTCAGGGGTTATTACCTCAGTCAGCTTCTAGATTCCCTCTCCTTCTTCCCTTGGGAATAATGCACAGCTAGGAAGCCTTTCTTTCTCAGTTAGTAAAGGCATTTTGTCTTAGTTAGTGAAATTGTTACAGACGCTGCCTTTCCCGACACAGAGTCTCAAGGACTCCCCTCCTCTTGCACTGTTCCTGCTTGTCATGCTCCGGACACCTGGCAATCTTATCAAACCGGGCTCAGGACTCCTGAGTTCATTGGCGAAACATGTCTCCCTTTTGCTTCCAGCCTCCTGTAGTAAGTTCTTTGTTAGATTGTAATGGCGAGGTCCCTGATTTTATCTCTTCTCTGGCCATTCATTCCTAACTGCTACCTAACATTACTAAGACCAGTTGGTGACTGTCTCAGTCTTAAAAGTTGAGAAATATGTTTTAGTCCTATAGACAAGAAGGCTAACACTAAAATGAAATAGAGAAAATAGTTGTCATGTAAGGTGCAAGTTTTCCAAAACATGTAAGCTATTCAAGTTAGAAAGAGACTTTTTATGTAAGATTAATTCTAGACAAAAAATACACGGCAACACTGTCCAAAGATATATAATAAGAGCAGCAAATGCAAGGCACACAAGTAATTTTCAATCTTTAGTTTTTAATTTCTAGTAGCCATATTAAAATAAAGTGAATAGAACCAGGTCAAATTAAGTAAATATTTCAACAAAAAATTTGTATATACAAATCTTATTTCAAAATGCAATCCATATAAAAATGTTAATATATTTACATTATTTTGTTTATATCAAGTCTTCAAAATTCAGCGTATATTTTTACATGTTAAGCAAATCTAAATTTCAAGTGCTCAATAGCCACATGTGCCTAGTAGCTGCTACACTGGACAGCACAGATCCTGAGTGACTTCTTTATGCCTCACCAACTCTATCTGAATCTTTTGCCTTTTTCTAAGATCCAAGTTTCTTCAGTATGCCTTCTTGAATATAAAAAGTTAATAAAGAACCAAATATTTACCAAGCATCTCATAGATGCTTACACATCATTTCTCTCTGTCTGACTTCAAGTACACTACTTTATAATAAAAGAAGCAAAACAGAAAACTGTACAAGAACAATTAAAATAAAATAAAATAAAATAAAATAAAATAAAATAAAATAAAATAAAATAAAATATAAAATAAAATAAAATTTTAAAAAAGAAGCAAAACATATATAGAAATATCCATAAGATGTAGAATACAATGAAGTAACATTTTTAAAGATATGATAGGGCATATGTCCTGAAAGAAATTAATATTTAATAAAATTGATATTTCTTCTATGCCTCTACTTTGTAGCATTTGCTTTCTGATCATATTGCCACATCAAGTCATTTCTTCCTACTCTATGAATTAGTGGTAATAGAAATTGAATTTATCTTAGTTTCAAAGTAGTTAAAGAAATTGAATATGTTCCTTATTTTAGCAATCATATAAAACTAGGAATTGTAAAATGTATTTTATATAATAAAAACATGCCTCTCAAAATAAAAAGTCAATGCTAGCAATCAAAACATTATAAAGAAAAATAAAAGAAAGAAGAAAAACTCAAAGAATAACATTCCCAAAGGAACTATTATTGCATATCATTAGGCTTTATTTCCTATTTCTCTGATTAGAGGATATAAAATAGTAATCCATTCTTATAATATCAGGGTCTACAGGAAAATTCAGAGTAAGTAGCTCTTTTGTCAGTCTGGTCTTTATACTCCTTTTTGTGCTATTGAAGATAGAAATTTCATTCTGCCCTCTTTTGCATATGAATATTTACTCTTAACCATAAATAAAGAAAAAGAAGCTAAATGGATTTACACTTTGCTGTCTCTGATATTTAACACTTCTCTGTGGGAGGTATATATGAATATCTGTTTTATTCTGTGGGAGGGATATGTGAATGTTTATGGTTTATTTGGTAGTTATTCAGTTGAGGACTACAAAAAATGAACAGATATATCTGAATCTTATAGAAGTAGGGAGACCACTTACAGACACAACTTGGAGTTAGAACATCAGACACTATCATTGAGCTGTGTTGCATTTGAAGTGCCAAAGGCCAATTTGAAAGTCCTGCTATTTACACAGTACAGATAAACAACCCTTGAGGTATTACTGTTGAAAGAGTACTAAGTCACAGATTGCTTAAGCAGTAGACATGAATTGGAAAAGGAGACAAAATCCTATGGCCGAATTTGTAAGGATTGAAGTAGGGTTTCTCAAAGTGGGTCAGCATAGAGATTCAAACTATAAAGTTTTGAGGAAGAAGGTCCTCTCGAGAGGAAAGAAGGCCTATATGTATAGAGCATTGAAGCTAGGTAGGAATATGGTGAGTCCACAAGAGAATTCCTGTGGATGGGGTTTAAACTTCATATGCCTTGCCTATGAAATAAAAAAATCATATTTAGCAAATATGTAACCATTTAGTTTTTAATATGCAATCATTATATATTTAATTTTCACCCACTCTTCAGTATAATCTGATACACCTGACCAGCCTCCAGTGGTGGTAGTGGGAAAGTAAAGGACAAAAAAGAGAAATGTGACCTGCTTCATATCCATTTCTTCACCCAAGGCCCATGCAAAGGTAATACTTTGTACTAACAGGACTGGCAGGGAGTAGAAGTTCAGGTAACCACCACAGGTCCTGGTGAATTTAGAAGCAACATGCAGGAACATAAGTCATTGGGATGGGGCTCTCAGGTGCTGAGCCAGTGATAGATCTGAAACACCCCTCTTCAGTCCATGTATCCAGAGAAGGATTCTTTTATTGGGCAGAGATGACATAGCATGTAGAAGAAAGACTGCAAGAATATGTACCTCATGTTTTCCATTGTTATCCCTCAAGTAGAACAAGGTAGTAATCAAATACTCAGGGGTATAAGTTAGATAAATGTTTGTATACCGCAACTACCCATAAATAGGTATGTGGACTAAGGAAAGTATCTTTTCTTGATGTTCTGTTAGGTAGCAGCTAGAAATGAGTCGCCAGAAAGGAAATAAAGGCAGGGCCCTCGCCATTACAATCTAACAAAGAATCTAATACAGGCAGCTAGAAGAAAAAAAAAAAAAAGACATGTCTCACCAATGAACTCAGCAGTCCTGAGCTTGGCTTGATAAGATTTCCGGGTGTCCTGAGCATCACAAGCAAAATAGTGCTGGAGAAGGGGAGTCCTTGAGACTGTGCTGAGAAACGGGGCTTTGGTAACAATCTCACTAAGGTTGCTGGGTGTTCTGAACATCACAGTGGGGATTGCACAGGAGAAGAGGAGGGCCTATGCTGGGAAAGAGGGCCTCTGCAACAATTTCACCAAGGCAAAGAGCCTTTACTAACTGGGAAAGAAAGCTCTGTAGCTGTACATTATTGCCAAGATTTTTAAGGGGGAGAAGGGGAGGGAACGTAGAAGTTGACTGAGGCATATAACCCACAGACCCCAATGGTCACCGTACTTAGATTAGCTAAGTACCCATTGTAGTCTCAGCTCAAGGGTATAGAATAAAATTACTCACTGACTTACTAACAAACTTACTAACAACTATTTCCTCTATACATGGGGCATTTAGATTAGATGAGTGCCTGCTTGTGAAACTGGAAAAGCTGGCATTTGCGCTGCCTGTCACCTACCAGACCCAATAAGCAGAGACAGGGATTGAATCTTTATGGGTGCTTTATTCATATGGCTGTGGATCTGAGAAGATGACAGGTTTGTACCCTAACAGACCACCCTACATTTCCTCTCAAGTCAACCTTTTTATAACAGAGAACAAAGTGTGGTGAGGGGTTTGATTAGATTAAACCCCTCAGGGAAAACTAGATTTTAAAAAACCTACAGCATTCTCACCCTGGGAGGTTAACCAGGCCCTAGGCTGTCATCTATCTCTCCCTGGAACACAATGGCTCACATACCATCTGGGCTGCTTATGGTCTCTTATGGAGCACAAGGCCAATCGCTTGTGGTCTCCTGGAGTCAGGGTGGGCCATAGCTGCAGTTCCTGAAACAATAGTTTTTCACATGCATTAACTACTAGGCTTATTAACTATTACTTCAAACTAAAATTTTCCCACTCTTGAGTTCCCTCTTGCTTGCAGCTTTGTGCTCGCGTGTTTCATAAATAAACTTACTATGTCATTTCCACTCTACATGTTTGTCTCTCACTTGAATTATTCTCTCGAGGGCAAGACAAGAACCAAGGCAGAAGAGAGAACCTCTAGACTAAGGTGTCTCTCTTCCCATCCATGACAGTTCTACCAATCAAATGAAAATAATATTAATATCTCCTATCTAGTGTTGTGAGAAATAACATATTGAATATAAAGCTTTTAGTAGAATGCTTATCACAAAGTCAAATATTTAATATTATCTAATATGATTGGCCTTTTCACTTTAGTCTGTATATTTTTATGTTCATATATTGAATATTTATTACTTTAATAATCATAAAATAATTCAGTATAACACTCTGAATAAAGCTATTTCTATGCCGTGCAAAGGAAAAAATGGCTATTAAGTGAATGTTCTGAAATTTCAAAGTAAGGGGCTCTTAATTTCAGATGAAGTTTTGACACTGAAGAAATCTCTAGTCAAGTTGCAAATCACTTTCAAAATACATTTATTTACTTTTTAATTATTTAAAAATCACTTGCCCTAAGAAAACTTGAGATAATACTAAAAAGTCATCTTTAGAGAGGTTATAATTGAAACATGTAAATAGAAAGTAAGCAAGCAAATAACATGGATAAATCTAGGAATCATAAGGACTGCCAAGATAGTAAACAAGAGACAGATTAGAAGCTTCAGACAGATTGGAGAACAAAAGTAAGCACAATATGTTGGAAACTAAGAGGAAAGAATTTCATGAGAGAAAAGATAATCATTGTCAAATGCTATAGGGAGAACAAGGAGAACTAACAGGATTCTTAGTTAAATCTGGCAGAAAGTTGCATTGAAAGCATTTTTTTAAATTAACAAGTAAGTTGCATAAATGTTAAAATTAGGCTAATTTCCAAGAACTTTACAAAAGGATGAATTGATAGTGGAAGAATAAATCAAAGGAGGATAAGTAAGGGAAAGAATATTTTTGGTATACAGGAAAGCTGACCACTTCGGAGGCAGAGAAAAATTTGGAGCTGTATTTATTGGCTCTAAGACATTGAGGATTCAAGTGTTTACAATTGCTGAAAGGAAGTACAACCATTCAAAGCTGCCCCAACATCCCAAAGTAATAAATCTTGGAACAATCTAGATAGAAAAAGGAGCAAACATATGTTTGTCACCCTCTGTTCAGTGTGGGTCTGTCTGCATGGTACTTTGCATAACAGCTCCCAATCCACAAAACAAAAACATCAGTATCATTTATCAGGATTTACTATCTCTGACAAGGCTATGCAGACTGTTAGGTCCCTCCTGTGTTCCTTCCAAATCTCCCCTTTCTGAAAAAGTGAGTGTATCCTCCTGACAACCATAGAATTTCTCTTCAAATTAGAACCACAGGGAAACCAACTATACAAGTCATTTCTCCTCATAGTTGGATCTGTCACCTTTGAATATTACAAGGTTCTTAAAATATTCAAAGTTTTTGAAAAGGGTTTGGAGAATCTGCCATTGTAACCCACTCCCATGCCAGATTTAATACTGATATATTAAACTTTTTATTTTTATTTTTTATTTAATCTTTATTTTTTGTTCCATTACCATGTAGGCCCCCAATATCCTCCGCCTCAAGCATCATCACATTGTTGTCCATGTCCATGAGTCCTTTTTCCCTTTTGCACAATCCTCCCACACACTAGCCAGCCCTCCACAAGCTGCCATCTGCTCTCCATCTATGAGTCTGTCTCTGTTTTGCTTGTTAGTTCAGTTTGTCATTAGATTTCAATATGAGTGAAATCATATGGTATTTGTCTTACTCTGGCTTATTTCACTTAGCATAATGTTCTCCAGGTCTATCCATACTGTCACAAAAGGTAAAATTCTTTTCTTTTTTATAGTCTAGCAGAATTCCATTGTGTCAATGTCCCATAGTTGTTTTATCCACTCACCTATTGGTGGAGACTGGGGTTATTTCCATATCTTGGTGATTGTAATTAATGCTTCAATGAACATAGGGGTGCTTAGGCAGTAAAATCTTAGACAGTGGTTGTAGCATTATTTTACCTGATAAATCTCCCCATCTGAACATCCTGGACTTGTGTGACTTTGTCCCATACCATATTAGGAAAGTTTGGGGTCATTATTTCTTCAAATAGGTTCTTGATCCCTTGCTCACTCTGTTCTTCTTCTGGGACTCCCATGATGCAGATGTTGTTACATTTCATGTTGTCCAAAAGGTTTCTTAAGCTCTCCTCATTTTTAAAAATTCTTTTTCCCTTTGGCTGCTTTGCCTGGGTGTTTTTTTTTCTACCTTGTCTTCCAAAACACTGATTTGATGTTCTGTTTCATCTAACCTACTGTTTATTCCTTCAAAATTAGGAAATAAGAAGTAAAACTGTCTCTTTCTCTTTTTGCAGACTACATGATACTGTACATAGAGAACCTAAAAGATTCCACCAAGAAACTATGAGAACTGATAAAGGAATTCAACAAAGTAGCAGGCAACAAAACTAATATCTGCCTCAAAATAATAAAATACCTAAGATAAACCTAACCAAGGATGTAAAATACCAGTACAGGGAAAATTATAAGACATCAAAGAAGATACAGATAAGTGGAAACACATACAATGTTCATGGATAGGAAGAATTAACATCATTAAAATATCCACACTACTCAAAGGAATCCATAGATTCAATACAATTTCAATCAAGATTCCAATGACATATTTCACAGAATTAGATCAAACGTTTCAAAAATTTATATGGAACTTCAAGAGGCCACACAAAGCAACAGCGAACCTGAGAAAGAAGAACAAAGTTGAAGGAATCACACTACTTAACATCAAACTACATTACAAGGCTATAGTAATCAAAAAAGCCTAGTATTGCTATAAATACAGACACACAGATTAATGGAACAGAACAGAGATCCCAGAAATAAATTCACACCTTCACAGTCAATTAATATTCAACAGAGGAAGCAAGTATATACAATGGGCTAAAGATACTTTATTCAATAAATGGTGTTCGAAAAACTGGACATACACATGCTGAAAAATGAAACTAGACCACCTTGTTATACTACGCACAATAATAAATTCAAAATGGATCAAAGACTTAAATGTCAGACCCAGAACCATAAAAATCCTAGGAGAAAACATATGCAGCACAATGCTCATAGCAATTTTTCATTGGATATATCCCCCAAGGCAAGGAAAACAAAAGAAAAAAATAAATAAATGTCCTATATCAAACTGAAAAGTTTTTGCAGAGCAAAGAAAATCATCAACAAAATAAAAATACAACCCACAGAATGGGAGAACATATTCACTGATACATCCCATAAGGGGTTAATATCCAAAATTTATAAAGTACTTACAAAACTCAAAACCAAAAACAAAACAAACAACTCAATTAAAAAATGGGCAAAGGACCTGAATAGTCACTTCGGGAAAGTGGACATCCAGACAGCCAATACACATACGAAAAGATGCTCAAATCACTAATCAGCAGAGAAATGCAATTTAAAACCACAATGAGATACCATCTCACACCTGTCAGAATGGCTATCATCAATAAGTCAACAAACGACAAGTACTAGGGAGGATGTGGAGAAAGGGGAACCCTTTTGCAGTGTTTGGTGTGAATGCAGACATGGTAGCCACTGTGGAAAGCAGTATGGAGATATCTCAAAAATTAAAAATGGATCTGCCTTTTGACCCAGCTATCCCACTTCTGAGAATATAGCTGAAGGAACCTGAAGCCTTATATTCTTATAGTTGTGGTTCTCACATTGTGTTTCCTGGACTAGGAACATGAGCACCACCTAAGAACTTGTTAAAAAGGTACATTCTCTTGTCCCTCCCCAGATCAACTAAATCAGAAACCATGAGTGGAACTTACCAATCTGTGTTCTAAGTCCTAAAGGTGATTCTTATGTGAGATAAAGTTATTTGTGTCAATATGGTTCAACTGAAAGGATATTATGCCAAGTGAAATAAGATAGTAACAGTAGGACAAATACTGCCTGATTCCACTTATATCAGGTATCTGTGACAGTCAAAGTCATAGAAGCAGAGAGCAGAATGGTAGTTGTGAAGGCTGAGGGCAATGGGAAGTTGTTGCTGGAGAGGTATAAAGTCTCAGTTATACAAACTAAGTAAGCCTTAGAAATCTGCAGTACAACATAGCATATAAAAAATACTGTGCACTTTGAAATATAACAAAAAAGATAAATGTCAAGTTATGTGTTCTTACCATTAAAAAACACAGAATAAACACCAGAAAATATTTGGAGGTGAATAATATGGTTAGTACCTTGATTGTGATAATGATATCAATGGTGTTTGCATGTGTTCATACATCAAAATGTAACTATTGAATGTGTGCAATTTTTCTATATCAATAATTCCTTAAAAAACACCTTTTTTAATTTGGAAAACCACTGTATTAAATAAATTATTTTCGAAATCTTCCAACAAAACAAAATCCAGGCCAAAATGTTTCATTGGTGAGCTGTACCAAATATTTAAGAAAGAAATATATACCAACTTTATACCAATTCTCTAGGTAATAGAGAAGTGGGAAACCTTCCAAATTTCCTTAGTGAGGCCATCCTAACTGTGCCACTAAAATCTAACAAAGTAGTAAAAACTAGAAATGTACCTGACAATATCCCTTAGAAGTATGGGTATAACTGCAAATATCATTTTCAATAATTAGCAAATCAAATTTAAAAATATATGTGGTAATTTCTTATTGCTGCTGTAATAAATTACAAAAAAACTTGGTACCTTATAACAACACAAAATGGTTTTAGTTTTTTTATTTTTTAATTACAGTTTCTATTCAATATATCAATATTATTTTACATTAGCTTCAGGTACACAATATAGGGGTTAGATAATCACATACTTGACAAAGTGTTCTCCTCAATATTTCCAGTACCCACCTGTAACCACACATAGTTGTTACAATTTTATAGACTATATTCCTTATGCTGTACTTTATATCCCTGTGACCGTTCTGTAACTACCCATTTGTACTTCCTAATACATTCACTTTTTTCACCCGTTCCCGTAAACCTCCTCCCCTGTGGCAACCATCAATTTATTGTCTGCTTCTAAAACACAGATTTATTGTCTTGCAGTTCTGGATGTCAGAGGTCTGAAATGGATTTTCAGCAGGACTGCATTCCTTTTAGAGGCTCCAGGGTAGAAGCCGTTTCCTGGCCTTTTCCCACCACTGGAGGCTGCCTGTATTCCTTGAATTGTGGCCCCACATTACTCAGACATCTGCTCCTTTGATCACATCCCTTTCTCTGACTCTATTCCTTTTATGTCTCTCTTATAAGGATCCTTGTGATTACATTGGACCCACTAAAATAATTCCAAAATAATTTCCTTATCTCAAATTCCTGAACTTAATCACATCTATAAAGCCTCTTTTGCCATATTCACAGATTTCAGGAATTTGGATGTGTACATCTTTGGGATATTATTCTAGCTAAACAATAAGTAAAAAGGTTACAAGTCACAATCAAGTGGGATTTATCTCAGGATTAAAAATAATGGTTCAACATATAAGAATAATGTAGCTCACCTTATTAGCATAATGAAGGAAAGATATATATGGCCAACTCATAGTATAACCAAGTAGAATTTGATGAAAGTCCAAATAACTGCATGATTAAAAATGCCCCCAAGGAGCTGAGGTGCGAGGTGTGGCCTCCTGACTGCTGAGGGCCACTCTTGGGGCAGCAGGTAGATGCTAATGGAAGCCCGCGGCAACAGCTCCTCTTCTCCCCTCCCCTAGCGTCACCACCAGACCCACCGGCTGCCAGGAGCCAGAGCCCATGAGGGTCAGTGTCACCACTGCTTTTGCGGCCAGCAGCATTTCAGTCGCCCCGCGGCGTTCCAGCAAGTGTATGAATAGCAGCGGCCTGAACTTGGAGCTACTGCTGGAGCCCCAGGAGAAAGAGGCAGGGAGACTGAAGCGAGAGCCTGTCTGAGAAGCCTGCAGGTGCAGGCCACAGGCGGCAGCTTGCCACAAGGCTTTGGCTGATCAAGTGTATGCCATGATACTATTGTCTTATTTTTTTAAGATTTTATTTATTTATTTTTAGAGGGGGGAAAGGAGGAAGAAAGAGGAGAGAAACATCAGTGTGCGCCCCCTACTGGGGACCTGGCCAGCAACCCAGGCATGAGCCCTGACTGGGAATCCAACCCCGGGCCGTTAGGTTTGCAGTCCAGTGCTCAATCCACTGAGCCACACCAGCAAGGGCTGTTTGGGGTTTTTTTGTTTGTTTGTTTTTTGTTACGTTTTGGGGGGTCTTTTTTAATTCTTTGCGCAGGGCCTACTGACAATTCCAGTGTTAAGTAATGAGTGAGAATCAGATGCCCTCGGGGGTGATGCAACTGATCTTCACCTGACATAGTCATCTCAAAAATCAGAAAGACAAGTATTACTGTATTTTTCAGACTATAAGATGCACTTTCTCCCCCACCCAAATTTGGGAGGAATAATGGTTGTTAACGCTGCTGTTGAATTCTGTTTACATTTACATTGGTGCAATATTATGTTATTTATGTTATTAAATATTTTACCACATTTTTTGCTTCAAATTTTTTTTCCTATTTTCATCCTCTAAAACCTAGGTGCATCTTATAGTCTGAAAAAATATGGAATAAACATGCAGAAAAGTGCTCATAGGCACCTTTTGTCCACCTTTCAACTTCTTCAGTCTCTTCTCCCAGCACAAATGTTAGCAGAAGTAGCTAGATATTAATAAAGGAAGGAAGCAAAGGCAATCAGACATCAAGCCCCAGAGGATGGCTGCATCCTCTGCCCTCAGGACCTAATCCAGGAGGCAGGCAAGAAGGATTCTACCAGGCATTAGCCAGGATTACTAAAGGGAAGATAAAACAGCAGGGGAAATTTCTCTGCTGGGCCCATGCCCAACAGAACCTGAGATGTTGCAGGGAAAGTCCCTTATCCTTGAAGCATGCACAATGGGAGCCAAAGTGGTGACCATACGTGGGAGGAGCCTAGACTGGAAAAGAGCCCAGTTGGATAAGGGACACAGACCCTGGAAGATCTAGAAAATGGATTGGTTAGGGGAAGGATCCAGTGCCAGCTAGGGAGGATTGGGAAATTGATTGGTTATTTCGAATGAGGCATGGTCCTTCCCCATCTACAGGTAATACAATCCAAGCTGAATAAAACTCTCACTCTCTCTCTCTCTCTCCTGGTAACATGCAACCACCCACTTCATTTGCGCATTCTCTCTCCAGAGCAGCCATGTGGCCCTAGCAGCTGTGCAGTGGCCAAGCACAAGCCTGAGTACAGCAATGCAGTGATTGCTGGAGCACACCTGGGAACAGAGTTTAAGCTAGCCAGATGGAGACAAAGACTAAACTGGACAAGCTTTAATATGGACTGAACCAATGGCACAAAATTTCTTGACCTTGGCCTTTGTTCGAGGCTTGATGAAGACAAGCATGGACTTTTTCCACAGTGGGATGGACAGTGATGAGATATTGGGAAGCTGAGGGAAGCCTTCCGTTTCTATCCCAATAAATCTTACCAAAACCCCCAAACCGCCTATTGTGTGGGTTCCTGGAAATGCTTTTCTCACAACTCAGTGAAAGAACCCCATTTCTACTGATAGTACACAACTAGCTGCAAAGGACTTTGGGCCCTTCTCAGCTGCTGAAGCCACTGTTTCAGACACCACGAAGAGCTAAGTGATGTGGAAGGCAACAAAAGTGAGGGGCTCTTTGCAAAACTCACGTAGTCCACCATAGCAATGTCACCAATGAAACAAAAACAACAGCCTGAGGGCCAGTCCCATTCAGACATCAGCCACACAGTTGCACAGTAGAAATGCATACATTTGTACACACAGCACATATGCACATGCATGGACATGTCTGCATACTCCCTGGACGCCCTGTCAGCAGGTTGACCAGAGAAAACAGAGAAAGCATGTCTGGGTCCATGTTTCCCTTGAACAGGATCTTCTCTGGCCAACAAATGAGACCGCTTTTAGGCAATTCAAGAATACACAGTTTTTTCCAGGAAGAACTGGGAGTGATTTGTAAGGAAGGCCAGATTTCTCAGGGAGGACTCTTAGGATGAGGAAGAGTCCTAGCTGCTACAGCCTAAGCAGCTCAATTTTTTCTGAGCAATAGACACTCTCTGGATTATAAACTCCCTTCTAAAAGGGACCCTAGGGTGTTCCAGCAGCATGGTGCTTTCCTCCACACTGACACCTCAGAAATAGTCTCCAGGACCACCCTGAAATTTAATTGTGACACCACATGCTCACTCAGCTGGTCCAGCAGGGAAGCAAGTGGAAAAATGAGTAACCAGCTACCACTTTTGGAAACTAGAACTGGTTGTCAGGTCAGCACCAGCCAAAGATGCTAGTTTCCAACAGAGTAAATACCTAATCATATTGCTCTCCCTGGGACTGAGAGAGAAAATTTCTGCATCACTGCAGCAGGGAGGGAGGGGATGAAAGGAGATAAATGAGGCTTGCTACAGAGTACTGTGCCCTGGGAGCTCAGTGGATTTCCTGTGGTCACCATTAGGGCTTCTCCAGAGAGAATCATTTTCTATCTTAGTTTAAATGTTTTATGAACCTATGTGGTTGGGCCTCCCTGAAGCTGTTGTTACAACCCATTGAGCAGGTACACATGTCTAAGTGTTTTCCTTTATTTAATTTTAAATATATTTAATTGATTTATTTTTATAAATTTATTAGGATTATATTGATTAATAACATTATATAAGTTTCAAGTGTGCAATAATACATCAATTCTATAATACATCATCTGCTTATTGTATTGTGTGCTTGCTGCCTAGGTCTGGTCTCCCTTCACCTGACCCCCATACCCTCCACACTCTCCCCCAATCCATTCCATCTGATAACCACCATAATGTTGTCTGTATCCATGAGCTGGTTTGTTGCTTTCTATTTTATATCCCACATGATTGTAATCAAAGCATTCTTGTCCTTTTCTATCTCACTTATTTCACTTAGCATTATACTCTCAAGATCCATCCATGTTGACCCAAATGATAGTATTTCATCTTTTCTTATGCATGAGTAGTATTCCATGGTATATATGTACCACATTTTGTTCTTTGCACATTATTCAAGATACCAAGACATGGAAACAACCTAAGTTACTTTTGATGGATGATTCTCTGAATGTCTCAGCGCACACTTCTTTCTCTCAGAGAAGCAATGAGAAAGAGCAATGGGAGTCTATTATGTAAATCTGTACTTCCACATAATATTTACTGCCAGCTTCTGAATACAGATAAGGGGATTCAACTGTGTCACAGGAAACAGTTCCAGTCATACTCAGTTTTTATTTCTCATGTGTTGACTCGGGAATTTTATTCCTGTAATGAAATGTTAGAGGGGCTCTGCCTGTTATGGGTACCAGATAAATGATGCACAATTTTATTTGAGCCATTGCATTTAAAATATAGAGAGAAAGCAAGGAAGCAAAGATATGTATGTACACCCTCTCTCCAGCCTTTCCTTCTCCTGCCCTATCATTGTGGTCTTTCTAATTTGAAATAAAGCACTTAGTTGGGAGTCCATTGGCACCTCCACCAGCACAGAGGCCAGGCTAGGAATGGAGAGAGTTGGTTGCCCCTAAGGTGCTGAGGCTGGAGGTGGCTGTTGGGCTGAGTCTCTTTTAACCCCTGTAAACAATTTGGATATGAAGTCTCCAGAATAAGAACCTATTGGCCAGTGAGAATCAAAGAGTCTGGTGGGCATCATGAATCCCCAGACTCTTCACACTGACCAGAGCACAGAGGCATGACCACATTTTCCTTCCTCTGGATGGGCTGCCCTGGGGTGAGCATACTGCAGATGCCTGGGGTCCTGAGGCATGTCTCAGGGTGCTAAACGTAATAGGCCCATGGACAATGTGCTGAGTTCCAGGGGCAAAAATGAAGGAACAGATGGACTGGAGGCACTAAAACAGCAGAAGATCCACAACCTCTACAGGAACTAGGAGGCCTCTGATAAGAAAGAGAGGGCAGATGCCAACAGCTGTTTAAACACTGAAGGCGGATGTGAAGATGGAAAAGGCCCAGCATTACCAGAGGTCCAGGAAGGTGGAAAAAGGGAGTCACTGGACTTGAGCAAAGCAGGAGCATGGCTCCACATCAAGGGGCTGACACAGACCTCGGCACCTGAGCCTTTCCGTTTGAAAATAAAATCTCAGGCTAAGGAAAAAAGAAAATCCTCCAACACATTAGAAAGAGGTGGTTGGTAGGGACGTGGAGAATTCCTCAATCTAATAAAGGGGATATGGAAAAACCTACAGCTACTATCATAATTAATGCTGAAATGCTAAATCCCTTCCTCCTAAATCAATAGCATGACGAGTATATGCATACTCAAAAACTACAGTTCAACACTGCACTGGATGCTCAGCCTGGTGCAACAAGAGGAAATGAAACCCATGAATATTTTTTAAAAAGAGTATTTTCAGATGACATGATTGTTTACATATTAAATCCTAAGTAATCAACAAAGTAATTATCAGAACTGCTAATTCAATTTAGAAAAATCAAAGAATAGGCAGTTAGTATATAAAGTTAATTGTATTTCTATATGCTGGCAACAAACAGGAATAAAATTTCAAATATAGGCAGGCTTCTTCTGGTCAAGATGGTGACATAGCTTGCCTCCTTGCACAACCACATCAAAACTACAACTAAAATATAGAACAACCATTACTCAGGAACATCAGAAATCGAGTTGAATAGCAGTCTGACAACTACAAAACTGAGTTTAATGGAAGTCTGACACCTATGGAATTGAAGAAACCACATCCATCCAGGCTGGTAGGAGGGGCACAGATGCTGAATGGGCTGGCCTTACACCCACATGGATAAAAATTCAAGAGGAATGTCTTGGGACAAAAAAGTCCCAGACCCACAGCAGGCATCCCAGCCCAGGGTTCCAGTGTCAGGATGATAAATCCCCACAACTTCTGGCTGCAAAAACCAGTGGGGACTGAGTCGATGAAGGAGGCTGCTGGAGCCCTAAGCAGTTCCTCTTAGGGAACCCACCCACAGACTTGCTTATTCAGACTCACTCCCTCTGAGCTCCAGCACCAGGGTGGCAGCATGAACAGCACCAGTGGCATATGGGGAGAGACTGAATGTCTGGCATTGGGGTAAACAGAGGCCATTGTACCTTTGCTTAGCCCTTCCCCCACAGAGCCAGTAGGCTGGTGTCATATCTAAGACTACATCAACCTGGCAAAGTGTGACACACTTTGAAGATCCACAGAGGTACTACCCCACCCAATTTACTGCCCACCCTAGCTGCTTTTCCATAAGAATTGGTGGCCTTCGCTCCTAAATCCTATCAAAGAAGCAACAGCTGGCTTCAGTGGCAGCCAGACTAGAGTCACAGCTTGGCTTCACCTGGGACTCTCCAAGCCCAGCACAAGTAGCAGCCATCTCAGATTGCTTTATAGCTCAGGCAGGGTGGCCCCAGGCAAAACACAGGTCGGGGCTGAACTTGGCCTGCACCATCCAGGAAACTCCAGGGCCAACACACCTAGGGGACAGCTACAGACCATGTCAGAGCACCACCACCCTGCCCCTGCACAGGTGATCCTCCACAGAAGGCTGAGATTGGTTGTCAGTTGTCACAGCCATTCCTTACAGCTGACTGCCCTGGATAAATCCCTCCCACTGATCTGCCAAGAGCAATCAAGGCTCATCTACAAAAGGAGAGAGTACTCAGCCCACACAAAAGGCACACCTCAAGTATCTAGCTTGGGTGATAGGGGATGCTGTGCCACAGGATCCTACAGGACACCTACTGTCTTAGTTCACACTATCAAGACACAGAGTTAAAGCAGCTCTACCTTGATACATAGAAACAAACACAGGGAGGCTGCCAAAACAAGGAGACAAAGAAACATGGCCCAAATGAAAGAACAGATCAAAACTCCAGAAAAAGAATTAAATGAAATGGAGATAAGCAGATGCAGAATTCAAAATACTGGTTATAAGGATGTTCAAAGAGCTTAGTGAGGATCTCAGCAGCATAAAAAAGATCCAGTCAGAAACAAAGGATACACTAATTGAAATAAAGAACAATTTACAGAGAAACAACTGTAGAGTGGATGAAGCCCAGAATTAAATCAATGATTTGGAACATAAGGAAGCAAAAAACAACCACACAGAATAAGAAGAAAAAAGAATTAAAAAAATAAGGATAGTATAAATAGTCTCTGGGACAACTTGAAGAGGTCCAACATTCGCCTCATAGGGGTTCCAGAAGGAGATGAGAAGGAGCAAGAAATTGGAAATCCATCTGAAAAAAATAGTAAAAGAAAACTTCCCTAATTTGGTGAAGGAAATAGACATGGAAGTCCAGGAAGCACAAAGAGTCTCAATTATGATGCATGCAAAGAAGCCTACTTCAAGATATAATCATTAAAAAGCCAAAGGTTGAAGATAGACTCTTAAAAGCAAGAGAAAAGAAGTTAGTTACTGGAAGGTTGCCAGATGGGAGGGGGAGGGGAAGAATGGGTAAATAGGTGAAGGAATCAAGAAGTACAAATTGGTAGTTACAGAATAGCCATGGGGCTGTAAAATACAGTATAGGAAATGGAGCAGCCAAAGAACTTATATGCATGACCCATGGACATGAACAATGGTGGGGGTACTACCTGAGGGAGAGGGGGTTGCTGGGTGGAGGGGGCAAAGGGGGAAGAATCAGGACAATTGTAATAGCATAATCAATAAAATATGATTTAAAAAATTTCAGATGTAATCAATTTACAAAAAATAAAAAAATAAAATTCTTGAGAAATTTATCAAATATGTATAAGACCTGAACAGTAAAACATGTAGAACATTTCCGAATGTAATTAAGATTTAAACAAACAGACTTTGATTCTCTTGTTTTAGAAGACTTAAGATGTCAATTCTCAACAAATTGATAGATTTAACATAATTTCAGTCAAAATTCCAGCAGACTTTTTAGTCAGAAATTCACAAGGTGAGTCTAAAAATATTTGGGAATTCCAAATACCTGGAATTTCCAAATGACTTTGAAAATAGCAATATCAAAGGTAACCTGATTTCAAGACTCACTATGAACCTACAGTTAGTAAGACAGCTTGGTATTAGCATAAGGATAAACAGATAGAACAATGGAACAGAATAATAAAAATAGACCCATCCATATGGAGTCAACTAATTTTCAACAAAGACATCAAAGAAAAACAATAGGGAAAGAAAATATTTTCATTAAATAGTGCTAGAATAATTATATGTTCATATGAAAAAAGGAAGGAAAGAATGAAAGGAAGGAGAAAGGAAGGAAGGAAAGAACTTGATTCTTATTTCACAATTTTGAAAATTTTAATTTTGTAAGAATTGTAAAAATAAACATAAGATAAAACTAAAGATATAAAGCTTTTCAAAGAAAATGCTGAAGAACAGCTTTGCTACCCTAGGGTAGACAAGGAAACATAAAGAGAGACCGTTTTTTAAAAAGCTTAATATGTAGAACTTTACTAACCTTTTCTAAAATCATGAAAACAAAAAACATGCCTAAGAATTAAGACACGGACTTGGAGTAAATATTCTCAGGGGTAGACAGAATACATAAAGAACACCTAAAATAATAATAAAGAGGCAGTACAAATTTTATTTAATGGGCAAAGGCTTGAACAATTCATGAAAGAAGATATACAAAGGGCAATAAGCACACAAAAAGTTCTCAACATCACCAATCATCATGAAAATACAAATTAAAACCACAATGTACACACACACCAGTGCACACACAGTAGAATGGCTACAGTTAAAAAGTCTAACAATACCAAATGTTGACAGGAATGTGGAGCAAGAGACTCATACCTTGCTGGTAGGAGTATAAAGTGATACAATCTCTTAGGAAAAAAATGTATTTTTCACTTTTGTATACTGTACATCATATATATATCCAATCCTTCATTTTTACCCAAGAAAATTTAAAAGGTAAGTCCATAGAGAAAGAAGGCTTATAGAAGAACATTTGTAGTAGTATTTGTAATAGCTCTGACCTGCAAAAGCAACCCAAAGCTACAGAAGAGATGTACAAATTTTGATATATAATTGCAAAGATACAATGGATTCAAAGAATGAGAAACTAATGTTCCCATATCTTGTAGCAGATGCGTGAACTTGGGCTAAGTGAAAGAGATCAGATAAAGAGAAGATTCTACAGGATTTCATTTACATGATTTTGCAAAACAGGAAGACTGATCTGTCTGATCTATGATGAAAATAATCAGAAATATTGTTGCTTCTTAATTGGGTGTGGGTGGCTGGAAAGCTACACAAAGGACATCAGCGAAGTGGTAGAACTGCACATGCATCGGCCAAAGTTTGAATTCTGTAATTGGCATTTGTTAATTTTTCTGTGTGTACCTAAAAATAACTATAAATATAGTGAAGGCTGCTAGTCAGTGAGTTTGCTTTTAGCAGTTTTGTGGGTTAGTAATTCTGAAAGTATTTGTTTTGTATTGTAGACTTGAACAGATAGGTAAAAATAATGAGAATAACATGAGCCAAGTTTTCCATTGCTTGAAGAAGGAGTTACATAATATGGAAATTAGGCAGACTAAATTTTTCCCTGCATGGCTGAAATGGAGTAGAAAATGACAGTATGTATAGATATTCATAGAGGTGTATAGATATAGAGACATATAGATAGCTATATATCAGTGGAGAAAAAAATTAGAAGTATTTGCATGCATACATCTACACTCACACACAGACATACATCTCTGTCCACTGAGTAGTCTTAAATACAATGGCACCCATAACAACCAGAGATCTTGATTTATTTGACCAATAGGACCTAGAAGCAATGATGCACAAGTGGCAATTTATACACCTGATGTCCAGACATTGATTTCAAAATATCATTGTCCACTAAAAGAGTATGTGTCTCTTTTGGCAAAATAGCTGATTTCAAGGCTAGTATCAAGAAAGTACTAGTATAGAGAAAGCTTGAAGAGGTTTCTATTTCCCAATCTGGAACAATTTAAGCCTCAAAACAAATAATTACAGCTATGGATTGTTATCCATAGACTAAAATAAGATTCTGTGGTACCGTGGATCTATCTATCTACCTATCTATCCATCTATCTACTTATTTACCAATAAAGAACATAGAAGGGAATTTCTTCCTTAGAGTAGAATGGCAACTTATAAATATAGAAGGAATTATAGAGTTAGGAAAATCATTAATAAATATTGTAAACAGTGGATAAAAGTTTGATGTGTAACAGGATATTTAGATTCTCAAAATATCTACTCAAAAAAAAATATCTACTCACATGTTAAACTAAATCGTGTGATCCAAGTTAACATCACTAATATCAGAATAAACTGACATCATCATTGGATATATTGAATAGGGTCAATGTATACCACTTTTGTGAAAATGTTGTCAAATTTTATAAACTAAATCTAATCATATAGAAACTCAGACAAACCCAAATTGAGAAACAATCTGGTCATATTCTTCAAAATATGGGTCAAAAAAAGACAAAGTCTGAGGAATGAGTCCATTAAAGGACATTTATGATGTTCATAGCAGCCCAATTTATAATAGCCAAGTGCTGGAAGCAACCTAAGTGCCCATCAGTAAATGAATGGATAAAAAAAAAAACTGTGATACATTTACATAATAGAAAACTACTCAGCAGAAAGAAAGAAGGAGCTTCTACCCTTCGGGACAGCATGGATGGAGCTGGAGAGCATCATGCTAAGTGAAACAAGCTTGGTGGTGAAAGACAAATGCCATATGATCTCACCTGTATGTGGAACCTAATCAACAAAACAAACAAACAAGCAAAATATGACCAGAGACATTGAAATTAAGAACAATCTGACAATAAACAGAGGGGAGGTGGGAGTGGATAATGGGGGGAGAGAGGGGAAGGGTTTTCAGGAAAACTATAAAGGACACATGGACAAAACCAAGGGGTGGTGGAATCAGGTGAGGGAAGTGGGGTGGGGATGGCTGGGGTAGAGGGGCAGTGGTGGGGGGAAATGGAGACAACTGTACATGACCAACAATATAATAATTTTTTAAATAAGAGTTTAATTAGCATGACAACTAAATGCAATGCTTGAGCTTAGATTAGATCCTGGACAAGGGGAATAAGGAAATTGATGTGAGAAAATTTTAATATGTAATATGAATTAAATAATACTATATAAGTATAAAAGTTCTTATTTAAAATTTATACTGTGGCTGTGTGAGAAAATATGCTCCTTAGGAAATACATACTGAAGTAATTCATGGTAAAGGGTAATATATCTACAACTTACACGCAAATATTTTAGGAAATAAATATAACTAATAACTTCATGTATTTATGTATGCATGTAAAAATAGATGATGATAAATATATACAGAGAGAGATGAATGGAATGATAAAGCAAAAAGAAATAGAACAAAATATAAACAAATGTTAAATAGAGTATTTAGAGTTTTAATGTACTATTCTTGCAATTTCAGACTAGGTTCAATATTAAGTAAAAATACCAATTTAAGAGAAAAATTGTTTTCTTTGTGAAAGACATGTGCCTATGAAAAATTTTATATGTGATATTGAAAATGTTTGATAACTAAATAGGTTATTTTAATAGACAACTGAAGGAATTTCTGAACACTCTGAGCACAGTAGCACATTACTTCATGACAATGTCTAGGAAAATGGATTCTAAAAAAGATAATACAAGGTTTGTAAGAATAAATTAAGGTTTAAGTTATAGCCCTGGCGGGTGTGACTCAGTGGATTGAGTCCTGGCCTGCAAACCAAAGGGTCACTGGTTCGATTCCCAGTCAGGGCACACACCTGGGTTGCGGGCCAGGTCCCCAGAATGGGGCATGCAAGAGGCAACCACACATTGATGTTACTCTCCCTCTTTTTTCCTTCCCTTCCCCTCTCTCTAAAAATAAAATTAAATAAATAAATAAATAACTTACATTATACTCTATGTGATAGAGAATTAAATAAATATAACAGGTAATTTCTACTATGTAGGCTTTAATAAATTAAGTATTTTTTTAGAAGTGAAACTTCTAAACAACATATACCATTTTCCTCAACTATATTTTGCTATCAGCAGTTAGGATTTAATATCTGTTATTTTATTCACAATCATTATGAAGATGGACATTGATCAATGAAACAATTATTTATCCCAGAAAAGAATTAATTTTTATCTAAATTGGAAGTATATGAGTCCATCTCTAAGCAGTATACAATTTAGAGTAGACAATAAAATTGTATTTTGCCTCCATTATACACAGAAGTCTAATTTTATTAGGCTTTCAACTGCCTTTACACATCATTACCCTGCTGGCTAGGCCACTAGCCCATGAATTTCAAAACAATGCATGAGATTTTACGATACAACTCCTACACACAAAATACTTGCTTTGTGCAATGAAAACCTGTAGGGTCATGGATTTTGGAAATAGAAATGTTCATTAAGTCATCCTGCCCATTATTTTGAAAGCTTTTTTACTCATTATATCGTCTCTATTCCCAAATGGTTTACTCAGTCAGATTTAACAACTCTACCATTACAACTTTCTCTGCTGACATCTGAAACCATTTTATTTTTTAATTTTATTTATTGATTTTTAGAGAGAGAGAGATTGATTGATTTTTCCACTTATGCATTTATTGGTTAATTCTTGCATGTGCCCTAACCAAAGATCGAACCCTCAACCTTGGATATCAGGTTAACACTTTAACCAACTGAGCTACCGAGCTAGGACTTCTGAAGATCATTCTATAGTGCCCTCTGATTCCTTTAAAACCTACATGAATATTTTCCATAAATAACTTAAAGGACGAAGTACCAAATTTTCTTGTATCTGCACCTAAAGTGAATTTCTCCTTTGTGTTTTAATGTATTTTTTTTCACTTTTCTTTCTACAAAATCTCACAAAGCTTTGCTTCAAATTTAGACCACAAGCAGAGAAGATATAATGCTGTTGGTGATTTTTTTTTCAATGCTTGTGATTTGACTGGTCAAGGAATATATACCATAGAAATGATATGGTAGCAAATGCTCTAGGTCCTGGCTGGTGTAGCTCAGTGGACTGAGCACGGGCCTGAGAATCAAAGGGTCATGAGTTTGATTCCTATCAAGGTACATGCCTGGGTTGTAGGCCAGGTCCCCATTTGGGGGTGTGTGAGAGGCAATCCCACATTGATGTTCCTCTCCCTCTCTTTTTCCTTCCCTTCCCCTCTCTCTAAAAATAAATAAAATCTTTTTAAAAAATGCTTCAGCCATTAAAAGGAATTTCATTCATTACTATTCAAAAACCAACACAATACCAGTATTGCTCTCTAAAGTAAAATTTCACAGCAAAATTAATTTTCATTTACTATGCCATATGTTCAGATGAATAAGCCACAAAATAAAGCTTAATTTTTCTCAAAAGTATTACTTATATCAAAGTCATGGGACCAATTGTTATGTATTTCAGTTATATTTTAGCATTACTTGTAAATCAACATTCTGGAAACTATCAATCTTCTTATTTAGGTTTTGCCTTCAGAAATTGGTACTTGAACAACAATAAAATATATGTATATACACATAAATATATATATATTGAAATATGCATTAAAATACTGAAAGAAAATACACCATACTGCTTTCCTTTAGATGTTGGACTTATAAGTGATTTTTAAAAATCTCCTTAGTGTTTTCTGTCCTTTCCAACTTCCTATAATAAAAATTAAATTGGTTTTGATGTTTTAAAAAATAAAAATCAAATGGTTTTGAGATCAAGGATTACAGTCTCCACCAAAGGATTTTAAGGTAACTATGAAATTCAGAATATATTTCTAAAATATACAGTAATCGAATCTCTACATTTCTGTATCATTTCTATATTAATGAAATATAAATAGAATATTATGATTGAGCCTAGAACATATAAGTACTTTCTGTGATAACTTAAAATTAATCAAGTTATCTGACTGTCATTTTTAATCACATGAAATATTTATTTTGAAAGGCTTTAGTGAAGTAATAAAATGATGTAATTAATTTATATTTATTTAAAAATATTTTGTATTTAATCCACAGTAATCTTCAGTTGCAGCCTTAAGAATTCTATGGCCAAAATCAGAGCCTTCAATATTTTTAGGAAAAGCAAAGACACTGAAATAGAATCAGCAAACACAATTTGTATAACACCTAAGAGATTTACTCATCATAACAGTCATATAAAATAAGTGCAGTTGGTATGTGCATAAAGAGAAAGAAGGGAGCATAGTCATGATGAAATACAGTTATGAAGAAGGAAAAGTTATGAAAAGCATCAAATACAAAGCTATAAATTTATATATATAATTGTTAAAATCTAAATATCCTCATGTTTTTTAACATACTAGGTTCATGTCTTTGATATTCAACCTTAAAAATTATTCCTGAATATCATGTTACTACTATAAAATTCAAGTTGAGAATTGAGAAAAATATCAAAAAAATTTAATATCTACCTAATAGGAATTTCAGAAAATGAGTCATGTAATTTTGGCTACCTTAAGAAATTCACTGCCTCCTCCATCAAAATAGACATAGCTGGAGGTGACCTCCCAGAGAAACAACCAAGGGAATAAAAATTCTTCTCCCTTCCTACTATCTTCAGTTGTTACTTGGCTGAAATCAGTATGAAGACAGAGACCATGGGAGTCCTACTAAGGCAGTCACACAAGTCAGCTTCCTGGGTCAGAGAGCACCTTGGAGAAAAAAAGATAAGTACATGAAAGAGGACAGATTTCCACACAAGTTTTGTCCAGTTCTAATTGGGTTGTCTCTTTCTTGTTCATTGCAGGATGTAATATTTTTGTCTCCTCTCATTTTGCTGCTTACTCTTTATAGTTTTTTTAGACACAGAGACCTCACTTTTGTATAAACTTTATATATAATTTTTCTCTCTAGGTTGTTTTCCACTGTCATCTTTATGTAATATTATGTTTAACCCTCACAGCAAACATGTGATATCCATACCAATTTTTCTCATTTTACAGATAAGGAGACAGCCTTAGAGAGGACAAATTAATCTTTGTAAAAACAAAAAAAGTCAAGCACACATAATGAAAATTACTTAATTTTTTATTTAAAACACTGATATAGTACTGTCAATCCTAAATTGTTTTACAAATGTCTTTTCATTAAATCTTCACAACTCCATGACACAGTAGAGAACTTGATCAGCCAGCCCAAGGAGGAGGGATTCAAATCCAGGTAACCTGGTTTCAGATCTAGCAACACTAAGCTGCTGTTTCTCTTTTTGGGCAATAAGCAAAAGAGGAATATTCTTCTCTCACGTGATAAGACATGGTCATTTTTATTGTCCAATCATAGCTCCTCAATTTCATCAGTTATCAATGAGATGAAGACCAAACAAATTTCCAGTGCATCTTCCCCAAACTCAATATTAATTATTCTATTTTTTCTGTCCTGAATTATAAAATTAATTCATAAATATTATAGAGACTAATACAGTGTCAATGCAGACAGCTTGAAAAATATATAAATTTTAAATAAGATAGAAATCTCCCTTTATGTATTGAAATATATTTGTCATATAATATGACAAATTTTAATAATAAAATTTAAGGTATCCAATGTATGACATGTTTATCTGATACATGCATTGCAATATGATTGCCATTGTACTGATTGTACCACTATCACTTCACATAATTATTTCTTTATTTGGAAAATAATGAGGAAATAATTAAGATGTTATCTTTTAGCAAGTTTGATGATTACAAGACAATATTGTTGTCTATATTCACTATTTTGTACATTAGACCTCTACGACTTATTTATCTACTAGTGCATGTCTGTGCCTTTAAACAGTATCTCCCCTCTTTCTGCATCCTCCAGCCAGTTAACCACAAGTTTACTCATTGTATTTAGAAGTTTAACTTTTGGGGATTTTTCATATAGGTGATATCATACAGTATTTGTCTCTCTATCAGACTTTCATCACTTGGCATAAGGTCCACAAGGTTTATCTATGCATCACCAATGACAGGATTTCCTTCCTTCTCATGGCTGAATAATATTTCACTGCATATACTAGATCATATCTTCTTTATCCATTCATCCACTGACAGGCAACTTGGCTTGTTTCCATATCCTGGCTATTGTGAATAATGTTACAATAAATGCAACAGTGCGTATATCTCTTCACTATTCTGTTTTTATTTCCTTTGGGGATATATCCCAAAGTGGAATTGCTGGATCATACAATAGATTTATTTTTATTTTTTTGAGGAAGCTCCATACTGTTTCCCATAATGGCTGAACCAATTTACCTTTCCACCAACAGTGTGCAAGTTTTCTTTTTCTCCACATCCTCATCAGCTCTTATCTCTTGTCTTTTTAATGATGACCATTCTAACAGGTGTAAGATCATATCTCATTGCGGTTTTGATTGGCATTTCTCAGATAAGTAGTTATGTTGAGCATCTTTTCATGGACCTATTGGCCATTTGAATTTATCTTCAAAATTTCCTACTATTCTGTTTCTCATAATACTTATAAAACATGTTAATTTATAATGTGTTTTTTATACTTTAGTGAGCTATATATTCATAAAATTGATTGTACTATGCAATCAGTTTGACTTCCTATTTGTTAAACATAATATTACAATCAATCTCCCATTTTGATATAATTTTGGCAACTAATAAATATTACATTATATGGTAATACCAAAATTTATTTTAAAACTCTCCTGGTATTGAACATCTGAATAGCTTCCATTTTTTCCTGTTATAAACAAATATTACAAAACCATTCAGCCTTATCAATTCCCATTTTTGCATATATTATTTATTTTACCATGACTATATGTTCTCATTTTCCCCCTGAAAATCTCTCACTCACCTTTAACATCCAACTCAACTGTCATTTTTGACAATTATAAACTGTCTTTGTAAGTATAAATATTCTTTTTAGTCTTTTCATATAAATTTGTTCATGACTTTGCTATGGCATTTATCATTTTATCTTATCATTTATCTTATTGAATGTAAACCTCTGTGAGATGACAGGATAAGTTATAGTAAAAATTCTGTCATACTCATTGATCTTTCTCCAATACCTAGTACGGCATCTAACACACATAGACCATCAAAAGCATTTGTGAAATTATTAAATGAACAGATGATAGCTGAATAAGTGGAATATAAATAAAGAGGTACATGAATAGAAAGATAGTGCAGTACCACATTGGCAAAGCTCTGTGGGCCCTGAAAAGATGTTAGGCATTTATTTATAGCTAATTAGGAGCCAATGGAGTGCTAAGTAAATTAGTACCATGGTTATCATAATTTTAGTGTTCACTGTATATCCACTTCTCATAAAGATATTTTTATTTTGCTTACATGTCTATAGGGTATGGGCCACTATACACATAGCACTATGTATATAGTACATATTGCACATATATGTAGCAATACAAAACTATAAGTTCAAATTTCAACATATAGGTGGCTTATGACAATGAAAGGATATATTAATTTGGCATTGTTTTAAGATTATAATAATAAATAATAGCAATGGCAACAGGAATTATCATTTACTGGATATCTTTTCTAAAGAGACAATTATGAAATTGTTATAAAATATCCATATAAACAACTTATTAAAATAGTATTAATTCCAACTAGAGATAAAAACACTGATTTAGAAAGAATTAGCAGGTTCTACAGGGCCTCACAATTAAAAGGTGGTGGAAATAAGATTCAAACTGGAGTCATGTATCTGATTCTAAAGTCCATTTTTTATCTCATGGCACAAATGCAGCAAAAATAACTTCTGAGGACATAATATAACTTTACTGAGGTTGAAAATGAAATAAATTTCTTTAAAGGAGTTACCCTTTATAAATGTTGAATCATCTTCTAATTATTATTTACCTATTAATTTTTTCATTTCAGAAAATAAAGGTAATACAGTCCTCCATTATCATTATAAATTAGCCTCAAAGAGCAGTTTAAGTAAGGGTAGTTCATTGAGTGATTCTAATTCCTTTTTGTCTTCTAACCATGCTGCCTTCAAGGTGAGCCTATTCAGATCACATGGAAGAGATGGAAATTATTCCATAACGCCTAGTCATGGAGCTGAAAGAGTGAAGGTCTTAAGCACACGGAGCACTTCCCCTCGAGTAATTTTCCTAAAAGTTTTGAAATATTTCCTATATTACTGCACTAAGATAATTTAATTATGTAGCATTTCTATAATAAAAGTTATTTTACAAAACTGCCTTAGAAAGACACTATTGAAATTAGGAATTCATAAAATTCTTACAATTTTTATTTGACTGCCAGGGAACTAGAAATATAAAATGCATGGTTGCTGAGAAAGGCTCTATTAAGAGGATGCACTGATTGTGTAATATATTTATTATAATTTTCCAAATAATATAGAGTCTTTTTGAATAACACCACAGAAAGTGTTTTTATGCCAAAGTTCACTATATTAGCTTTTCTGTATGCATTACTACATTACGGAATTACTGATGAGTTCTTTATGTATTCCATTTACAAAGCATAATTATTTCAAGAGCTGATAGTCAAGCTATCCATCAAATTATTGTTGCACTGTTCCCTTGTGAATACTCAAAATCTCCGTCTTTCACTCCTTGTGTAAGTTTTTAAGCAGAGTCTGTACTAACTCTTTTTGTATTGAATGCATTAGCAAGTAGCTGCAGCCAGGTGATTCAGGAGATGTTTCATGTGAAATTTTGCAAAATATTACCTATAGAAACCTTTCTCTTAAATGTGATGGGAGTTTTGGGAAAATCATCTTAAAATTAAAGTGAGTTTCTTATTTTCCTAAATGAATGGCTTTAATTCCCTAATGCAAAATAGTCTTTTGTGGGTTTTGAATAATGCCTTTGAGCATCAGTGGAAAAGAAGAAAATAAAATTAGACAATGAGAATAGAATGTCAGAGCATTAAACTGTCAATATATTTATGTTCTCAAGATTATTCACATTAGGACATTGCATTTAAAGACTAAGATAAAGTTTAGTGAGAGCTCTAAGTCTAAATTTCTTCCAATGCCTTTAGGAAGTGGATAGAAAATGTACTGTTTTGGCTTAAAATCACTTTATAAAAATGAAGGCTGTCAGTGCTTTCACATTTAGACCTTCAGCAGAACAAACCATTCCCTGAAATTCTGACATTTCTCCTATTTCTGATTCTATTGTCACATGCTTCTGTCAATTATTGTAATTCTAATCAAATTCAGCAAAATGATCCCAGAACAACACATTTATAAAGGATCTCACATGACAAGTTAACAGATGAAGGCAAAACATTGTTATAATTTGTTAGTATATTTTCTTGATCATCATTTAGTAATGACACTGAGCTACAGACATCCTTATATCCCTTTTTAAAAAGCACCACTCAACATATACTAAAATGGATGTATATATTCTATATGACATGGGAAAAAACAATGTGTTCCACCTTATTATCTTTTCCATAATCCATTCAATTCATCAGTGTTCAAGGTATATATATATATGATATATATGTATGTATACACATATGTATCTCATATATATACACATACATACACACCTTATATCTTGTGCATATAAACACACCTTAAAAGATATTTATGAAATTACATTCGGCAAAGTGAATCACATCTCTCGCTCAAACACTAGCATTTGAGAAAAAAACTCCCTGAATGCTTGAGAAAGTGCAGAATTTACTGCAGAAGAACTGAGGGCAACAGAAAGATTCCTATCTCACATTCCATTACCTTCTAGCATGGTTTTGGACAAGTAAGTTAACACCGGTATGCCAGCCAGTGCTTCACCTAATGTATAATGAGGGACTGTATACAGAGCAGAGAGGGGCAAATCATTTTTTCTTTATGGAGCAATTCTGAATTGAGGGAAGTGGCTACATGAAATACATCTTGAAAATTAATGAGAGGTTATGTGAACTTAAAGCTCAAAGGGTAAGAATTGATGCATTAGAAACATCTGCCTTAATCATGGGATGGGTCAGGTGGTGACATCTAAGCCTGAAATTAACCATCATTACAAGGCTGCATGATAGCCAAACATCTCCTAGGTACGTCTACAAATGTAGTAGCTCTATATAGATGTGCTTCAGAGACTGCAATAGGGAAAGAAATAAGGTCAAGATATTAGAGCTCCAATCACCACCACTCACATACACACAGAGGCTTCAATCATTGAATTTTCTTTCAGGTTATTTTAAATATTGAAGTTCTCTTCAAAGTTGTTCTATTGCACACATAACACACTAATGCTTTAAATCATTGTATCAGGGTAAAGAATGGATTTACTTTTATGAAAAATTTAGGCTGTTCATAAGTAAATGGTATGGAAAACAATTCAATGTGAATAAAAAGATTTAAGTTCCCCCAGCTCAAAAGCCTGAGGTAATTAGAGATTCTGAAGGGAAAAATGTCAATTTATCTCTCTCCCCATAAGTGGACTATGAGGTCCAACCACTTCTCACAAGCCCCTTAATATTGGAAATTATTTTTCCACTGACAACCCTAAAGGATCTGGATTTATTAAATGTTTGGTATATTGTTTAATATGTGGTTCCAGGAGTGGAATTAGTAGGTAGTCCTCAAGAAAAGATGAATCTTGATCATAAGAGCTGAGACTGCAAGGTTGAGGCATTGTCTGCAGAAGGAGATTCTCCAAATCTTGAAAATGTGAAGTTTAAAACAATCAGAAGTTTCCCTTATGCAAAGATGTTAAGGTGTTAACATCAATCAGTCACAGGAAATAAATCCTGAAAGAAATTTATATACTGAACAAATTGCCATGTTTATAAATATTGTAAAGGATAACTATGGAGACACAAAAGAAGTCTTCATCTATTTTCTAGGAGACTTAGGAAAGTGTCCTTGAGTAAAAATAACTTTTTTAAAAAATTTTTCTTCTTAAAAAAATTTTTATTAAATACTTTTGAATTTTATTGTTCAAGTACAGTTTTCTGCCTTTTCCCCCCATCCCTCCCCATCACCCCAGCCATTCCCACCTCCCTCCCCTGTTTCCACCCCCCTTGTTTTCATCTATGTGTCCTTTAAAGTTGTTCCTGAAAAATCTTCCTCCCTTTCCCCTCATTATCCCCTCCCCTCTCCCCTGTGGTTACTGTCAGTAAAAAGAATTTAAGTTTAAGAGATTACCAGGTAAAAAGATAGGGAAGAAGATAGTTAGATAAGGAAACCATTGCTGACGGTAGTGGAGACAAGAGATAGCTTCTACATAAGATGAAATGGAAAAAGTCTAGGAATGACTGGAACAAATAAGAAGGGAGAGGATTACAGGAAATAAAACTGGGGATTTAAACAGAGGTCTCATTATGGAGAATTTTAGAATGATATTATGGGACTTCAATTAAAGAAACAGATGAGTTTTAAACAAGCAAATGCTTGATCATATTTGAATTTTGTCCATCTCACCCTGGCTACAAACTAGACAGCAGGTAAAAGTAGACGCCAGAAAACCCCTTTAAAACAGTCATTTTCGGATCTAAGATGACGGCACAATAGGAAGGAGCATATTTCGCTCCCCGCTACACACAGGAGAATATTTTGGCTGATTTGCATCGGAACGGAGCAAACAGCCATCAGAAACACAGCATACTTGAAGTCAGGAGATCAAGGAATTGTAGTGGACACTGGAGGACCAGACGGTAAGGAGAGTGCTTCAGAACAATAAGAGCCCAAGGGACAGCGCGGACACCAGGGCCGGGACTGAGGCCCGGGCGCGCTCTCGCCAGGCTCACCACAAGATTAGGGAGGGAGCTAGGTCAACCGCTCCCTCCCCAGCCAAACAAAATTTTAGCAGCACTGAGATAAACCCAGTTGCTTGAAATCTTACAGGGAGGAGTTGGGGTCTCAGTGGCAGACAAGCTGGGGGTGTGAACACCCACGCATATCCCGGGGAAGGACTGCATACAGGAGCTCACCTGGTTGTTGGTGGCCAGCGCCATTGGGACAGCCACACACCTGAGCTCCCGGGGCCTTTGACTCCCGGCACCTGAGGGACAGCTGCGGGCCTGGGCTTGCGGGAGGCCGGTGCCCACAGGTCATTTGCTCCTGGTGACATTGAGACAGCCACCCACCTTGGCTGGTGGGACCTCCAGCGCCATTGGAACAGGCACATGCCTGAGCGCGCCCGCCTCGGCGCCATTGTGGCAGGCGCGCGCCCGCGGCGCGGCTGATCCGCTGCTCACCTGAACTCACCAGCCTCCGGTGCCCAGTGCCGGAGGGGCAGCCACGCGCCTGAGCCCGCCATCCATCGGGGACGATTGCGCAAGGATTAGCTCCTGTATGTGACCACAGGTGGCTGCGAGATCATAGGCACCTGCATGCAACTGGGATAGGCACACACATCCTCAGAACTTATACCTGAGGCCCTGGGCAGAGAGGCCAAGGGCTAGCCCTGAGGACAGTAGCACAAAGATAGATGAGCGCTGAACAGGGACAAAAGCGATACTGTCACCCCTAGACGATTGCAGCCAACAAGACCAGAAACACCAGCTCAGCAAGATTGAAAACAGCAAGAGTTGTTGGGTTTTTTTTTTTTTTTTCATTTTTCTTGTTGCTTTTTTCTCTTTTTTTCTTCTTTCTCTTTTTAAATTTTAATTTTTTTTCTATTTTTTCTATTATTTTTTATTATTTTTATTTTATTATTTTTATTTTTATTTTTATTTTTTTATTTTTATTATTTTTTTTTACCCCTCAACATCCTTTGCTTTGTGTGTCTTCTTTCTTGCCTTATTCCTTCTTCCTTTCTTTCCAATTTTATCTTTTCTTGCTTCCTCTTTTTTCTTTTTTTTCTTTTTCTTCTTTTTTCTCTTCTCTCCTCTTTTTTCTTTTTCTTTCTTCTCTTCTTTCTTCTCTTTCCATTATTTCCTCTTTTCTCTTTTTAAATGCCCATGAGTAAGACAAAAACAAAACAGAACAAAACAACAACAAAAAACCAGCCCTGGAATTGTGAAAAAACCAGAGACGATCCCAAGGAGGGGGCATTTCAACAGATAAGACAGCGGAAACTGTGAACACCAGGATACCTGAAGCACACAGCTCCACTGAATCTCACAGGTATTCTACCACAGTTCACACCATAAACCCAGGGAGCCAGAACAGATCAATTTAAGAAGTTAAGGCTAATAAGAAGAACCTCAAAAACAATGGGAAGACAAAGAAATAATCCCCAAATGAAAGGAAAGGAGGAAGCCCCAGAAAGAATGCTGAATGAAACAGAGGCAGCTCAACTGTCAGATTTTGAGTTCAAAACAATGGTTGTCAGGAAGCTCCATGAACTCTCAATGAGCTACCAGAAACTACAGGGAAGCTACGATGAACTCACTGCAAACTATATCAACATGAAAAAGGAAATAGAAACTATCAAGGGCCAAGAGGAAATGAAGAGTACAATTTCTGAACTGAAGAATACAGTGGAAGGAACAAAAAGCAGAATTGATGAAGCAGAAGATCAGATTAGTGAGTTGGAGGACCAAGTAGAAAAAAACACCCAGAAAGAGCAAGGAAAGGAAAAGAGGCTCAAAAAGAATGAAGAGGGATTAAGATAAATGCAAGACAATATAAACGTAATAATATCCGTATAATAGGGATACCAGAAGGAGAAGAAGAAGAGCAAGGGTTAGAAACCCTTTTTGAAAAAGTGATGATGGAAAACTTCCCTAATATGATATGAGGAAAAGTCACATAAATCCAGGAAACAGGGAGTCCCAATCAAGAGGAATCCAAGGAAGCTCACTGCAAGACACATCATAATTAAAATGGCAAAATTCCAAGACAAAGAGAGAATCTTAAAGGCAGCAAGGGAGAAAAAGGAAGTAACATACAAGGAGGCTCCAATAAGGCTAGCAGCTGACTTCTCAATGGAAACACTCCAAGCTAGAAGAGAATTGCAAGAAATATTCCAAGTAATGAGAAACAAAGGCCTGCAACCAAGACTACTTTACCCAGCATGGCTGTCAATCAAGATAGAAGGCCAAATAAGGAGTTTCCCAGACAAAAGAAGTCTCAAGGAATATACCTCTACCAAACCAGTTCTGCAAGAGATGCTGAAAGGACTGTTTTAAGGAAAGAAAGGAAAAGCGAGAGAGAGAGAGAGAGAGAGAGGAACATAGGTACGAAAATGGCAATGAAACAGGTCTTATCAATAATAACATTAAATGTAAATGGATTAAATGCTCCAATCAAAAGGCATAGAATAGCTGAATGGATAAGAAAACATGACCCACACATATGCTGCCTACAAGAGACCCACCTCAGGACAAAAGACCTACACAGACTCAAAGTGAAGGGCTGGAAACAAATTTTCCAAGCAAATGGACAGGAAAAAAAAGC